>ML270847.1:13413-66446 GCA_005239495.1 Nicotiana undulata | reverse complement strand
TTGTGCATACTCAGTCTTGTTATTGTACATGTATTCGTATTTCAGTCTCAGAATTCATTTATTATTCATGCATCTCCATTGTTTGGGCTGTTACATAATGAGAGTATTGTGAGGAGACTGGTAATTCTGACTGAGTATGGGCCTAGAGCCAAATGTTGAGATGATATACCCTTCGTGGGTTTGAGATTTATATATAGCGCTTGGGCCATATCCTTGGCGGCCCCTCCGAAGTCTTTACACCCCCAGTGAGCGCATAGTTATTGAGGGATGGATTTCCCTGGACATGGATTTGTCCGAGATATGAGATATTGAGGGATGGATTTCCCTGGACATGGATTTGTCCGAGATATGACATATAGAGGGATGGATTTCCCTGGCACAGATACTGTTTATGAGATATGGAGGGATGGATTTCCCTGGTACAGATTATGGATGAGTATGATATCCCGGAGATGGATTTCTCTCAAAGGCTGAATTGGCCTGCTCCCTCGGTACTTAGTGACTGAGTCACCACGTCGTACATGTTACGTGATGGATTTCCCTGGGCCAATGGCCAATTATGTGTACCGAGAGGACTACCTGTGAGAGTTGCATGATACATACATGGCATTCAATTGTTATTTACGGATATTGTCACTAATATACTCTGTTATTCCTGAAATATTCATTATTTGAACTGTGATTACGGAGGTTGAGTTCGTCACTACCTCCTCAGACTGTAGGTTGTTTTCGTTACTTACCTGCACACTGTGTGTGCAGATCCACGAGCACCAAGATTGGACGCGGAGCGGTGATAGTTCTCTCAGAGTCTACGAGGTAGCAGTTGGCGTTCGCTGTCCCGTCCCTCTTTTTTTTCTTATTCTTCCCTTCTGTATTAGAATTTGGAAACTTAAAACTTCAGAATTATTATACTCAGTTGTATTGATGTTAGTAGCTCATGACTGCGTGACTCCAGATCCTAGGGTGATTGTTGGAGCTTGATTTCTTTTGTTAGACTGTTTTAAATGATTAAAAATGTCAGTATTTCTATGAATTGAGCCAATGATGAGTAAATTTTCTCTAGTAAATGAATTGAGTATTGTTGTAACGGTTGGCTAGCCTGGTTCCACGACAGGCACCATCACAACCTGGAAACGGGTCGTCACAGAAGGTTGTGGGGAGATATAAGCAGCAGTGGGAATCTGGATTTGTGATAGTGGCGAAATTGTGACGAGGCTTTCAGTGTAGTTAGTGAGAAATAATGGTGGAGGACGCCCACTAATCCAGGCTTGGTACATTTCGGCCATCTGTCCTTTCAACCTCAGGACCTCTTCATAGGCGAATCAACAACACTTATGTCCAAGTATTTGCTGGCCATGGCTACCTTACCCTTTGACCTTGTGTTGAACGGATGACTTGCTAGAATGCCACAAACTAACAACCTTCTGTTATGATAACAATTAAAGTACCAAAGAGGAGCAAAACAAAGTCAACATGTTAGCGTTAGGGCATTTATATATAGAAATATTACATTGCGTGCAATGCACCTATCAATAATTAACGGTTCTAGAATGACTTCGAGGGTCACAAGGTCATTTGGCATCATCCCAATTTTGTTCATTTCAATCTTCTTTTTCGTTATTTTCTAGCACTTCTTGGCTTGCTCATTTTTCTTCTTCTCTTTTCTTTCTAATTATCACTATTTTCTTTCTCTCACCCCTCACGTCCCACAAATTCATTCTTTTTTTTTCTTTTTTTTTAAAATTTTTTTAAAAAATGATTTGATCGAACCCTATGTAGGTTGCCCACGTATCATGTTCCACATGAATCAGACCAAGCGTAGTTCTAGAAAAAAATGATGCATAAAAAAACTAAAAAGGCAAGAATCTTTTTGAATTTTTCATTTAAAATATTTGTTTTTGTTTTCACATACAAAATAGGAGATATGATAATAAGAAAACTCGACGAACTCACCTAGACTATGATAATAAACGACTCAATACTAGTGTACCAGACTAGAAAATAAAGGACAACACGAAAAACAGACTCAGAACATGAAAGTATCCTCAAACAACTCATGTCTACAACGGTCCTGACTGGAATGATCCTGGGGTATCTCTGATGCTCAGGCTCTGGTACACTTATCCATACCTGAATGAGAAAAATAAGACCAAACAGATCAGTGACTCAAGACACCTCCTATTGGACACATGCAGACGTGATTGGTCTATTTCTCAAAATGGCCTATGTGGCTAAAAGTTGCTATTAGTGAAAACTCTACTGAGGTGACCTCAAAGATATGGAAATACCTCACTAAGGCTTATATGAATTCAAACTTCCAACAATAATGGCCTTAGAAAATACTTCGCAAAAGTGACCCGTTTTGCAAAAAGGGCTGATGTGGCTAGACGGCTAAAGATGCAAACTCAAAAGGACGGGCCTTAAGATAGTGGGATACTAAGTTGCGAACTCAGGATTCTGAGACATGGGTCATTGAACAACTTTTGTGAAAATGTCCCCATTTTGCAAGAATGGCCGATGTGACCAAAAGTGACTAGAAATGCAAATTCAACATGGATGGACCTTAAAACTGAGAGGACACCTTGTTGTGGACTTAGCACTCTAAGACATATGTTAATAAGACACTTAGAGAAAATAGCCCTATTTTGCAAAAATGGCCTCTGTGGCCAAATGCGGCTAAACATGCAAGATTTGGCTAAGACCCTGTGAAGTCAAGAACCAAAGACTGACTAGGAAGAAGAGGAAGAGGAAGACCGGACCCTATGTGGGCTGCCTACATATCTCCCCCCGAAAGACGATAATCAGGTTTGCGTAGTTCGTGAAGATTGGATACAGAAGAGTATTTTTTTAAAACACTTATTTGGAATAAACAAATTGTCTTTTTTGAAAAATGATGAAACATGTAAAATCTTTATGGATTTTCTTTTTCTCTTTTTTTCTATTTTTGGAAAATGATGGAAAGTGAAAAATCTTTTTGGATTTTTCATTTTCATTTTTTTGTTTTTTTGTTGTTGAAAAAGTTGTAAAAGAAAAATATAACCAAGCCTTACTTGCTTCATTTTCACCCTTCTTTCCCAAACACCAGTCCGCCAAATGACCTTTCTACCCTCAAAGATGGAACATTTAGCACATAGGGTGATTGAATGTCATTTTGGGCCAGAGGGCCTATTTGACACAATTTGGACAGGCTTCCTACAAAGGACGCGGTACCTAGGATCGGACCCTGCTAGGTCGTAATGATATGATGCAAATAAAAATGACCTAAAGGTTGACCTACGTTTGGGGTTCATAACAAGGCAATTCAGGGGAGCGTATGGTCGATAGTGGCTGCTCAAGCTTTCCACCCAGTCCATACGTCCGACGGCTCCCCCTCTTAAAATAAGGGTCACTCAACAAAGAGTTCGTGTACGTGATGCGTACTCCGAGACTTGTTGCAGAAAGAAGACTCATGTTTATGCAAATGATGATAGTTATAAAGCGGTAACACATAAGAAGAAGTGATAAACAAATAACTAAAAAAACAAGAAATAAAACAAACAAACCAAATAAACAAAGCAAATAAAGAAAACAAACACCTCAACCGAATATGCTAAAAGCCAGCAAGATCAAGTATAAGCTCGAACCTGCAACTCCCCAGCAGAGTCGCCAGAGATGCCACACTTTGTTTTTTAAAAAAAACCTCACTAAACCCTCTTAAAATAGATTAAAAAGGTTTTGCAAAGCTCGAAAGGGTTTTCAACTTAGAGAATGAAAAATAATTTGTGTTTTAAAGGATTAACTCAAAGTCACAACCTAAGATTTGGTTTCGGTGTGTCAGGTCATCGTTTTTTTTAAATAATTTTTTTTAAAACATTTGGGCTCCAAACTAAGTCCGCATCAGAGATTCAGGGTAAGGGGGTTCATTTTACTCAGGGAGAAGGTGTTAGGCATTCCCCGAATCCCATAACTAGTACGGTTGCACACATGATCAAGGTGGCTTAAAAGAATACTCAGATTGAGGTGGAAAAACACAAAAAAAAAAAAATCAAGAGGCTCGAGGTCGTCCCCACCTAATAAAGAAAAATGAAAATAAAAACAAAACTAAAAATATTACGAGTTCTACTTTCGACCTCCAAATACAAATACTTCGGGGCATACCCCAGAATAAAATATATACAAATCCTTCGGGGCATTCCCCGGATAAAGTTAACTAAGGGGAGACCTCTCGCCTCAAAAAGCTAAAATACGAATGTCCTAAAGGATTGCCTACCCCAATGTGGTCATCCCAAACATGTTACTAGAGGTTTTAAACAAAATAAAATAAAAATAAATGAGTGCCAGACAAGTCTTTAAGTCCAGTTCACTTGCACAATCGATGGACAAAATCCAAATGCTCTAAATGAAGATCAATTCGTGCAACCTATTATTGATTTAAGCTAATTCAACCCCAAGAAACCTCGCCTCATCTTAATTCAATTCACACGACCCATTTCCATTAGTTCTGATTCATATTCATCAAAGTTTTGCTCATTAATATTTTTCATTCATTAATTTATATTTGTATTTAGCACATGCAAATAATTAAGAAGGTAATATCATATCATTCCATCCTAACATATGAAAATAATCAGCACAAATGGAAGAGAAAGAGACGAGATGGACCTGAGCAAGATGATTTGATTAAAATTGATAACACAAATATTGAAGCTCAACCCACGATTCGAGAAACTAACAGGGATAGCAACGGTAATAATGAACCCGAAACAGGAACAACGATCGGCGACGCCAAGCAGACAAACTCAGTGACTCAAACTCCCTTTTGTTTGGGTACCTCGCCGGAAAATACACAGGCTACCGAAAATGTTGGATCCGGCCAAATAAAAATCAGAGAAAAACAAGGAGAATATAGACGGCAACAACTCTCGAACGATACTACCACTAACAGCAACTTCGAATAAGGTTCAAATCTCAAATTGTAGTTCTTGAGAATTTGAATCTCTAGTTCTGGAATACTCGAATTTTCCAGGAAATGGACTGTAAAGGGGTGAGGCATGGCTGCTGGTGGTTATTTGGAGGGGATGAGGTGGCTGTGTGGTGAAGGTGAAGAAGGCGGCGGCGGCAATAGTGTAGATGCGGCAGCAGAGAGGCACCCTTTTTTCTGTCGGATTTCCGGCCAATTCTGGTGGGATTGCTGGCGGCTTGAATGGTGGGGTGGCATGCTGGTTTTTAGACGAGAAAGGGAGGGGGTAAAGCCGACGGCATTATGGTGGTGGAGTTGGTGAGAGGCTGGCCGAATCTTGGAGAGGATGAGGCGGCGGCAGCTCTCTTGGTTGATGGAGTTTGGGATGCCATTGATTGTTGTAGGGGTTCTGGGATTTTTTTGGTGTTAGTTTCCTCTAGAGTGTAAAGGTATTTTAGGGAAGTGGGGATATGGGCTAAAGGCAAATTCCGAAAATGGGCCTAAAATGAATTGTTTTAGCCAAAATTTGATTCTTCTTATTGAACAAGAATAAAAATATTACCCACATATACTAATTAATCCTACTTAAGTAGCAATAACTATTAAAATAAAACTAACCGTTAAAAAAAACTATTTTTTTTTTGTATTTTTCAAATATCATAAAAATATACAAAGTTAAAATATTTTTGAAATTTGCGTTTTTGTGGTAAAATAAAGTAAAAGAGTCAAAACTAATTAAAAATAGCGATATTAGACCTAAACTAAATATTTATACGCTAAAATGTGTAAAATCTCGGGGAGGGTAAAAAATAACATGTCTACAGGATCCACAATGACCTATGTGAGAGAGCGAGCTTCCTTGATGAATTGAGTCAACTCTTGATGCTTTTGTGTCACATTAGAACTATGGAACTCAAAAGGTCATAACATGATGTTGTTGATGATGCATTAGGGTAATTGTTAGTCCCAATTGATGCTTGATGAAGTCACCTTAGGACTGCTGAAGTTTTCCTTTTTTTTCTTTCTTGTGGAGGTGGGAATAACCTTGTTTGCTTGAGGACAAGCAAAATCTTAAGTTTGGAGGTGTCACGATCCAATTTCCCCTCTGTTGGGTTTCGTGATGGAACCTAGTCTTAAGGACTAGATAAGCCTATATTTATTGAAAACAACCATAAATAAATAAAAAGTCTAACAGTCTCGATATAGAAATCTTCACAAAACTTACAAATTCCCAAAACCGGTATTACAAGTCATAAGCTCTACAGAGTTTCGCTACAACTTCTAAACACTACTGTATAGGAATAAGTACAACAGTGTGAATACAAAATAGGAAGGGGACCCCGAAGCCTGCGAACGCAGCAACAGGGTTACCTTGAGTCTCCTCGGCAAGAATCCGCATAGCTACTAACGAACAATACCTGGATCTGCACAAAAATGTGCAGGAGTGTAGTATGAGTACACCACACCGGTGCCCAGTAAGTATCAAGACTAACCTCGGTGAAGTAGTGATAAGGACTAGTCAAGACACCCACTGGTCTAATAAATTAAACAGCATAAGCATAGGATTAACGGAACATGAAATCTATCTAATGACTACACAATATGGCTAACAACATAACAACTACAATAAGGAAGGAAAAATAACAAATAGCAACGGAACACCATAATAATACACAGAAGGATGGACGGGAAACACAACCCAAATAAGGAAATCACAATATAGTAAGGGCAAGTAGTAACTCAGCACTGCAATAGTTTCTATACTGAAATCAGGCCTTAGCCAACAGTCCCAATAAATTAGTTAAATTCTTCAAGTGTAAATTTTCACCCGTAAGTTTCTATACTGAAATCTTTAGAATGTAATCATTTCCAATAGGAAATGCTTTTGAAATATATATTCTCTCCGAATATAAAGTTTTCAAATAAATATTCTTCAAACATAGTTCTGCCAGAGTAATTACTTTTCTAATATAAACTTTCCAAATAAATGTCCTCCGAACGTAGTTCTTTCAAGATAAATGCTTCAAATATTCTTATCAAATAAATGTCATTCAAACATACTTTCTTTAAGATAAATACTTTTCAAATAAAAATTCTTCAAGTGTAGGTCACCCTGTGACACCTAAGCATAGAAGCTTAACGGCTCTGAACACAGATACATCAATAAGGGAATCTACCGGAGTAAGTCCGTAGTCCCAAAATACATATGCAGTACAGGGGATCTCCCGGAATACGTCTGTAGTCCCAAAATAAATATACAGTGCAGGGGGATCTTACGAAATACGTCTGTAGTCCCAAAATAAATATGAAGTACAGGGGGATCTCCTGGAATACGTCCGCAGTCTCAAAATAAATATGTAGTACAGGGGAATCTCCCGGAATACGTCTGTAGTCCCAAAATAAATATGCAGTACAGGGGGATCTCCCGGAATACATCCGTAGTCCCAATTTAAATATGCAGTGCAACAAACAGAGATAACAACTATAACACTACAGAAACCTCGTACATCATCACAACAAGTACTAAATCAACAATGACAGAAATGCAAAGTACGGCGGGCAAATTAATACAAGAACTTAAATCACAAGAACGGTAGAACTCACTCACAAGGAATAGCCACAAACCTTATTTGTACTTATTTGAACTCAACAATCTTCCAACAAACCTTATTTGTACTTACATGTATTCACAATACTCTTACACCCAAGAATCATACTCCTAATCACCCATCTTTACCCCTGAAACTTGAAATTAAGGACTAGGGTATGAAATCCTTACCTCTTATATGAAGATCTTGTG
Organism: Nicotiana undulata; assembly: GCA_005239495.1. Taxonomy (NCBI): domain Eukaryota; kingdom Viridiplantae; phylum Streptophyta; class Magnoliopsida; order Solanales; family Solanaceae; genus Nicotiana; species Nicotiana undulata. The sequence continues at coordinate 58,707 of ML270847.1, read as the reverse complement.
ATTGGGTTTCTTGATTCTTGAAGATTGATGCAAGATTGGATGATTTGAATGTTGGGTTTCCTCCTTCTCTCTCTAAAAATCTCTCACCTCTCTCTAGAATTCTTAGAAAATCACCCAAAAAATAAACCCCAAAGCCTATTTATCAAAATGGGGTCGGGTTATGAAAATAGGAAAATTGAAGCCTCCAAAACCAAGGTTGCGATCGCAGAATGCATCGCACAATAGATATGTTGGTCACAGAATGGTTCGCAAAACAGTTGCCCAGAACTGGGATACACTGGACCATTCTACGATTATTTTGCGATCGCATAAGTTTTTTACGGTTCGCATAATTATTTTGCGGTCGCACAATTGGCCGCAGAATCGAATTTTCCCATCTTTTGGCAATTTGGTCATAACTTTGTGTAGGAGTGACCAAATGACAAACGGTTTGAATCGTTGGAAACTAGACTCAACAATCTTTCATTTGATAGGTTGTGTATCATATAACACCTTCTCTTTATGTAGATATGCTCGTCCAAAGTGTGGTCTTGTGCTTACTCATTCGAAATTTTAGAATATCATGTAATTTTCCAACTTGGCTTAGACTTAGGTCTTTACTTAGACCCCATGTCTCTTATAATATGCCTCATACACTTATTATCATATCCAATTGATATCCATCATATTATTAGTCCTCGCCCCCACATAAGATAATATAATTAGAACACGTCAACTTTCTAATTTCGCCAAAATGCACCGAATTGTTCTACGGACTTCGAACCCCAATTCCGGACATACGCCTAATATGAAATCATCATAAGAAGCTATTGAAATCATTAAAATTCTTCTCTGAGGTCTTTTGCTCAAAAGGAAACTCTCCGGTCAACTATTTCCATTTAAGCTTCGAAATAAAAAAAAAATTAAAAAGGTTAACTCCGAACCTTATGAAAACCAAACTCGACCACACATGCGGGTCATAATGCATATTACGAAGCCGCTCGAGGCCTTTATTCTCTGAACGAGGCGTAAGTTCTTAAAATGATAGTTCGGGTCGTTACATCCTCTCCCTCTTAAAATAAACATTCATCCTTGAACGTGCCAAGAATCGCCTCGAAGTATTCATATCACAGAATGCATACTTCTACATACACCTGCGGGTGATCCCACGTTACCCCAATCTACATAAGCCTAACGACGCCATCTCAACTGCAATATATCCTTTCTACCAACACCGATAAGACTCGTACCCCAAATTCTCACCTTTGATTCATTTACAAAAGATCAGATTCTACATCCATGTCCTGTATCGGTCTCAACTAGCTGCAACAACTCATGCCTACACCCAAAAGGTACGACCACAAAACTCACCACGCTACACATAGGCCCTTAATAACACTTTTGATCATGATAGCTGCCCGAAATCAACCCAACATCGACAATTAGCCTCATAGCCGATAGAATTCCATTTCAAACCTCAATAACGCTGATAATAACGCAAGGAACATGAACACCTCATAATTGACACCCGAATCACCAAGCCACAACTAACACCACCGGGCACACACACCCGCAAGCAAAAACTCAAGAAGCAAAAGACGAAAATGATTGGATATCAAAAGAGAAACACATAAGGGAGCTACCAAACAAGCATGACAGGAACAACTCTCTATCAATACTAACCTACAAAAAACAATATAATAAAGAAAGAATTAAAGCATATGAACAAATCATAAGGGATCACGAGGGTCTCGCCCTTACCTCTAAATCACATATCGAATATATATCATACCAATTTAAATCTTACACTAACTCATCTCTGCCAATAATCACAAAACTCACTGAACTCTCACCTCGGTAGAGTATCAAATCACAGCTCGTAACCAAACTACTCAGGAAAATCACGTCAGACTTATTTTAATTAACAACAATGACTCACTTCTAGTCTCAGCACTCTAAATGATGAATAAGAACAATGATAGACACGGGCTACCACTTATAGAATCTCCCAGCAGGAGAAAACACGAAATTAGAGTGCAAATCATGAAACTCACTCATAAATAAAGCAACAAATAAGGGAACTCGTCCTGGCCAACACAACTATAAGGAAATACAAATGGTGCCCCTCTGTAATAGATCAAAACATACTTGTGTGATAACATCTGGCACAACGGCCTCCAGCCTACTATATGCAACACATCCACGGGTCGGGCCTCCCCCTCTTGGGCGCCTCTTACTCCCCTGAATACCGTGTTGTAACACATCTGCTTGAAGACTGGGACAATATCTCACCATGTGGCTGATACTCCACACTCAAAACAACCTCTCCGCTAGCGTGGAAGTGGAAACTGCGATGTACGAATACTCTGAGACCCATGAGCACCTGAAACACTGCGCGAGGCCGGAAGTGCAAACTGAACTGTTTGACCCACAAAACTTCTACCATGTCGCACCCTACCTCCAAAATAAGGTCCAGTAGATCTCTTTGGTCTACGAGGCCTCCTCGCCTCTCTATCCTTTCTCTCTCCTGACCTTGTCTGTCCTCTCGCTCCCGGTCTCACATGCCCTCTAACCGGTGAGCGATCCCTACCACCTAATGAATCGAGGCATCTGACTCCAACTCTAGAGTCATGCTGAACCGTATGTCATGCCTAAGTCCCTCAATGAATCTACGGACTCGCCTTCTAACCATAACGACCAAGGTAGGTGCATGTCTGGCCAAATCACTGTATCTGACGGCATACTTTGATACTGACATAGTGCCCTGACACAACTGCTCAAACTCCACGCGCCATGCATCTCGAAGGGACCGAGGTACAAACTTTTTCAAAAACATCTCTGAAAACTGAACCCATATAAGTAAAGCTGCATTGGCCGGGCCACCCAACTTATATGCCCGCCACCACTGATAAGTTGCTCCCTAAAGATGGAACCTATTAATAGCAACCCCACTCGTCTCAAAAATACCCATAGTGCAGAGACTGTGATGGCACTCCTGTATGAAACCCTGTGCGCTCTTTGAAGCCAAACCACTGAATGTAGGAGGGTCATATTACTTGAACCTTGAAATTCTAAATTGCCCTCCGTCAGATGATGTTGCCTTGACCTTGGGGTGAACTGGAGTCACTAGATGTGTCGCCATGACACCTAGAACCTGACCAACGTGAACTCGCTACTCTGGAGTGCGAGCGGCGGGAGTCTGAGCCCCTTCCCCGGTCTATGAAGTAGCTGGTGCAGTCGGAATCAACCCCGCCTGAGGTAATGTACCAAACATGCTCAGGAAATGTTCTAAAGTCTCTTGAAGTACAAGGATAACAACAAGCGCCTCATGTACCTGTCCCTCAACAAAAGCTACTGGTGGATCCTCAATTGCTGCTCTGGTAGGTACTCTAGTTACGGCACGTACTCCTCGTAGGCCTCTGCCTCTTCCTCTAGCGACACCTGCTCTTGGTGCAGCGCCATCAATAATTGCAGATCGTGTCCTCACCATCTATGAGAGAATGGAATGAGAAAAGTTCAAACTCCGAGATTAATAAGCTCGCACGATAGGAATGAAAGAAGTGAGATTGTCCTAATAGTTTCGTAGCCTCTCGAAGATAAGTACAGACATCTCCATACCGATCCGCAAGACTACTAAACTCGCTTATGATTTGTAGCACCTATGAACCTAGAGCTCTGATACCAACTTGTCACGACTCAATTTCCCCTCCGTTGGGTTTCGTGATGGCACCTAGTCTTAAGGACTAGGTAAGCCTATATTTATTGAAAACAACCATAAATAAAAGAAAGTCTAACTATCATGACCCAAAATCCATAAGGTCGTGATGGCGTCGGACACCACTGTCAGGTAAGCCAATCATTAAATGGTTAAGTTAAATTTCTCGTTTTAGCATTTTTGAAGTCATTACCTTTCACTTCATTACATAATAACTGAATAAAATCCGCTAAGTAAATACGATAGTCTAATATTCCATTTTAATAAAATACATCCCAAATACATCCCAGAACCCGGTGACACAAGTGCATGAGCAAATTCTAAGAATATAATAGATACTACAATGCTTGTCCGAAATACAATTGGACAAGGAATTTAAAATAAAAATAAATACATCTGTGAGAGACTCTGTCAACTATGGATCGCCTCCGGATGATGCAACTCGCCTAAGTCTCCAAGCCAGCCACATCGCTGTGAAAGTACCTGTGCAATATAAAGGCACAACAAGTGTAGCATGTGTACGAAAATAACGTGTACTCAGTAAGTATCATGCCTTACCTTAGAGAGGTAGTGACGATAGGTCGAATTAGACACTTGTTAGAAGTCAATTTAGTATAGTCAAGTGAGACACTAAGAGGGAATATCATAGGCAATCTAATAAAAACAGGGATAAGTAATATCAACTTCTTTCACATTTAACACTTTAAATCCTCGTCATTTCAGTTGGAAATTGAAAAATTCATAGGAGAATAAACAGGTAATTATTACAGAAAATACGCAGCAATTATCATGCGCAAGAAATGCCGAGGGTCGAACGGCCCGAACCAACTGTATTGGTAAAAAAAAGTTTCACACGTAAGATGATTCCTGACAACTCGCCAGCTACGTGGACCAAGGAAAATATGACAGTTGTATATGATTCTATAAAGAGGTACGGAACAGAGAGGTACAGATCAATAAACCTACGGGGTAATCATCTACGGGAAACCCAACCTGATTGGGACAAGGAAGAGATACGGTCAAAATGAATCCGGACAAAGCTACGGGCAGATCCAAAGATCCTCAATTAATGACTCATATGTTACACAACCTTCACGCAACAATTACGATTATCCTTTGAAACGTCCCATTAATGTAATAATTAGTCATTAATGAGTGATCGTTGTAAAAGGCAGACGTTATATTGAGGAAGTCCCTATATAAGGGAAGAGGAAATGGCTTGTAAGGGCAGCTGAACGACGAATACAATACACTTTACTTTTCTGAAGCATCTTATTATCATCATTTACTTATTCTTCTTTACTTAATATTATTTCCTTGATTATCAGTAACCGGTGTTCATCCTAAAAATATGTAACGACTTGGCCAGTCATTTTGGAGAGTTAGCACCCCCGATCCCCTGATAACTGTGTCTTCCATGTCTTATTATGCTAATGGAACGAGTCGGAGAGTTGAGTGATGAAAAATTGGAGTGTTTCCGGACATATAGTTCTTTAAGGTGAGCTTTAACCTTAAAAATCGGACCGCAGCGGGAGCTATGTGAAGACGGATCTGGAATTAGAATCCATCGACTCCGTTAGCTCCGTTGAGTAATTTTGGGGTTGGGAGCGTGTTCTGAATGTGTTTTTGAGGTCAGGCGTAGACTTAGGCTTGAATTGGCGAAAGTTAGAATTTCGACGATTTCGGCCGATAGGTGAGATTTTGATATCAGACTCGGAATGGGATTCCGAAAGTGACAGCAGTTCCGTAATGTCATTTATGATCTGTGTGCAAAATTTGAGGTCATTCGGACGAGTTTAGACGTGGTACGGCGTCGGAGGTGAATTCTTGAAAATTCCTAAGTTCTTAGGCTTGAATCTATGCATATTTGGGTATTTTGATGTTATGGAGCATGTTTTTAAAGCTCGACCAAGTTCAAATAAGGTATTTGGACTAGTTGGTGGTTTTGGTTGAGGTTCGGGGGGCCTCGGGTGTGTTTCGGGTGTTCAAACGAACACTTCAAGGCCAAAAGCCTTAGTTGTTATTGCTGGTTTTTCTACAGCAGTCAAGTATTCACTGTGATTTCATAGATGTTGCTGCGATCGCATAGTGTTAGATGAGAGGGTCAGGAGAATGCTCTACGCGATCGCATATTATAGTCCGCGATCGCACATGAAGGGTCGCGATCGCATAGTGTTGCAGGGCTGGAGGAAAAATCTGGAGGTTACTCTCCGCGATCGCATGATACGCTCTACGATCGCATAATGCTAATGCCAGAAGGTCCGCGATCGCAGGCACAGGTACGCAATCGCACTGAAGGTTTTGAGGCACTTGGAATTTTACTCTCCGCGATCACGGCTGAGACTCTGCGATCGCATAGCATAAAACACCTGGGCAAATTATTAAACCCCATTTCGAAACTTAAACCTTATTTCACCATTTTTAAGTTGTGGGAGCTCATGAGAGACGAGTTTTGAGAGGATTTTCAGCTGGGTAATCAAGGTAAGCGATTTCTAACCACCATAGGTTAATTTCCACGTTCCTAATCTTAATTCCCACCCGTAAATTCATGATTTTTGAGTTGAAATTGGGGGAAATTGAAAGAAACTTCTTAAACATAATTTTTGGGTTTTGATGGGGTATTTGACCTCAGATTTGAGGGATTTTCATATGGTTTGACTCTTGAGTGAATAAGGATTCGGAAAATGAATAATTTATCCGATTCCGAGACGTGGGCCTGAGGGGCATTTTCGTCAATTTTTCTAAATTCGTGTATTAGTTCCGAATTTATTAGTTACTTTGATTTCTTGAATTTATATTTATATTATACCATCGAATTGAATAGATTTGGGCCACTCGGAGTTGGATACTCGTGGCAAGAGAGTGGTTAGCGGTTGATTGGCACCGTCGAGGTAAGTGGCCTACCTAACTCTGTGTTGGGGAATTTTCCTTAGATATTTTGACTTGTTTTTACTATAAAACCCCGTGTACGTGAGGTGACGAGCGCGTCCATGGGACATTTTCACGTAAATTCCATTGTTCTTTCTACAACATGCCTCAATTTCAATTCTATTATTACTGTCATCGATTGAGCTGAATAACAATTTAATATTTTATCATAACAACCGATTTTACTTGATTTTTCCCCGTTACTACTGTTTGAAAACTGTTTGAGTACTTTACCCCGTATTTACTAATGATTGTTTTTCTTCTAAATTTTGAAACTTCGCTTTATCCGATATATGTATATTCTTGCATTGCATATTTAAATTGGGACTACGGACCGTGATCCGGGAGATTTCCCCCTGTACTGCATGGCATATTTAAATTGGGACTACGGACCGTGATACGAGAGCTTTCCCCTTGTACTGCATTGCATATTTAAATTGGGACTACGGGCTGAGACCTAGGAGCTTTCCCTCTGTATTGCATTGCACGATTACCACTTAAATTATATGATGTGCCGAACTGAGATTTATTACTCTTTTCTTCTAGCCTTTACTTTGAATTGCCGTTAATCATTATTGTTTACTTAACTGTTAACTATATCTGTCTTATTTCTGAATTGCAAACTCAGTAGAGCCTCAACCTGACCTCGTCACTACTTGACTGGGGTTAGGCTTGGCACTTACTGGGTACCGAATGTGGAGTACTCACGCCCTTCTGCGCATGTTTTCCCCATGTGCAGATCCAGGTACCAGCACACATTTGGAGACTGTGAGGTATTTCTGCCGCTTCCGCAGAACCTTTCGAGTCCCCTTCCTTATCCTTATGTAGACATAGTATTTTGATAGAACTACTCTCAGTTTTCAATGTATTGAGTGGTGGTGTTAAGCTTGTGACAGTTGTGATAGTCCGAATTTTAGGAAGAGATAATTGTAAATGCCTGGCAGCTTAAGTTTTATGATATTTACTTTATCCGAATGGTTTATTTCTTGTTTTCGATTTATTTTTCCGTATATTTTAGGCTTACCTAGTCGTAGAGACTAGGTTCCGTCACGAGACCCTGTGGAGGGAAATTTGGGTCTTGACAAAATAACTTTGGTCAAAGGATCTAATTTTTTGGTTAAACAAATTGGTTCCGTTACTGGGAATCTGATAATCTTTGTTTGCTTTTCAATCGATATCCTCTAAACTATGTCAAACTCCAACGACAACAACCAACAGAGAGATAGGATTCCAACACCTCTTCCATCCCCAAGAGGTTCAAGGGAACAATCCCAAGAGAGATCCAACAACAACAACGATAACAACAACAATGATCAAACTGTAAAACAAGATCGTATAAAGCAAATGATTGCAAAGTATGTGAGTGAAGCTTTGCAAGAATTTGCAAGGGCATTACCAGTGGCATCACCTACATCACTGACACCACCTCCTAATAACACAATTACCGTGGAAAATCCTCAGTCTAGGTTGGTAAACTCAGCAAGGGATGACACTCCTAACGAATCTATCGAAACGAGACCAGTTTTGACTAATAACCTTGAATTACAAAATTTACTACTAACCTTGCAAAAATAGGTAAAGGAACAAAACGATCGAATCGAGCAAATTCCTGGAGTACTACCTATTATCAAGGGCAACGACTTAACAAAACAAGAGATTGAATCAGTCCTTGTCAAAAAGTTCAGGGAAACACTTACCAAAAACCTGGTATTCTCTTCTCCCTGAAAATTCTATTGATTTTTTTGTTGAGCTTGAAGACTCTTTCATAAAAGCACACTTTGGTGCACAAAAGGTCGAGAAAAGAATGGAGGATATATTTAAAATAAAGCAAGGAGACACGCAACTACTCCGTGAATTTGTAAACAGGTTCCAGCGAGAAAGAACAATTACCCAGGGTGCCTGATAATTGGGCAGCCATGGCATTCGCAAGTAATCTAAATGACAAAAGCTCAAAAATCCACGAGGCGACTCAAAGAAAATTTGAGAGAATTTCCAGCTACAATGTGGAATGATGTATATAAAAGGTACAGTACTAAACTTCGAATAGAAGAAGATATCATTGCTCGTTCGAAAGATGAAGATCATTCCAGATCCAGGCGATCCGAATCAGACAAGAGATCAGGTAAAAACAGGTACGATCCTTACTTAGGACCATCAGGATGCGAAACTCACCCCAGGTTTGAAAACACTAGGTCAGATTATAGACCACCAAGCAGGGATGTAGGCTCATCCTCATCTAGATCCAGAAAGAATCGGGATGAACGACCTAGAGGTAATGCACGAATTGGGGATCATACATTTAATGTAGTACTCCTGAACTTGTTTCGATATTAATAAATATGGGAGATAAGGTTAAGTGGCCCAAAGAAATTCGGTCAAACCCAAATAAGAGGAACCTAGATTTCTGGTGTGAATTCCATAATGATCATGGACACAGGACTGCAGATTGCAGATTTTTACAAGGTGAAATAGAACAATTATTGAAACAGGGCTATTTAACAGAATTGTTTAGTGATAAAGATAAACAGGAATATATGAAGAACAAGCAGGATCCCCCAAAGCCTCCATCTCCAAAAAGAACCGTCAACGTGATACATGGAGGAGAGGAAGTGAACGGAATAATTTACAAATTAGCCTCGAAGGTCACAATTACCCAAGGAAAGCGGGTTCGAGAACATCCAGATGAAGATAATATAAGCTTTTACGATGCAAATTTTGGCGGACTAATGCTCCCCCACAACAATGCTCTGGTAATATCCTTACTCATTCATGACACTAACGTTAAAAGAGTGTTGATTGATCCAGGTAGTTCAGTCAATATCATTCTACTAAGAGTCGTGGAAAAAATGCTCATGGGAAATCAGGTGATCCCAAAGGCACGAGCCATATCAGGGTTTGATAACTCTACAGTGATAACCAAAGGAGAGATCGAACTTAGCACTTACGCCGAGGGAGTAACTAAGAACACCAAATTCCAAGTCATTGATACTGACATGGCTTATAACGTGATTATGGGAAGGCCTTGGATCCACGATATGAAAGTGGTACCATCCACCTTACACCAGGTAATTAAATTCCCTTAAGAATGGGGAATCAGACAGATTAGAGGTGATCAACAAACCTCAAGAATTATAAATTCCGTGGTGCATTATAACAAAAAAGTAGAGACAAAAGAATCGGAAGATGAAGAAATCTTCCAGATAGATGTCACCGGCCAAATAGGTATGGAAAAGGTTACTGGCCAAACAGGTACAAAAGAAATGAACATTCAAGCAGATACGTAAGGAGATACGAGAAAGTGAATCAAGTCACCACGGAAGATGCATTGGACCACATGGATGTAGATTCCATACTGGACGTCATTCATGAACCGGAGGAAGACGAGCACATCAAAACAACCATGGAAGAGCTCGAAGTTGTTCCATTGTTCGAACAAAAACTTGAACAGAAGGTGTATATAGGCACGAGGCTGAGCCCTAGTCAAAGAGGTAAGTTAATTGATTATTTAAAGGCTAACGCAGATTGCTTTGTGTGGTCCCACTCAGATATGACAGGTATCCCACCAGAAGTGATGACTCATAAACTAAGTGAAGATCTATCCTTTGTACCTGTTAAGCAGAAGAAAAGAAATCAAGGACTATTGAAGAATCAAGTGGTTGATGAAGAGGTACAGAAACTCTTGAAAATTGGTTCGATACGAGAGGTAACGTACCCTAACTGGTTAGCTAACACTGTGGTAGTACCTAAAAATAATGGAAAACGGAGGGTATGCGTAGATTATACTGATTTAAATAAAGCATGCACCAAAGATTCATTCCCATTACCGCACATAGATCAAATGATTGATGCCACCGCAGGTCATGAATTGCTAAGCATTCTAGATGCATATTCTGGTTATAATCAGATTAAAATGGATGCCTCAGACGAGGGAAAAACCTCTTTTATTACGAACAGGGGGACTTATTGTTATAAAGTCATGCCTTTTGGCTTAAAAACTGCTGGAGCCACGTATCAAAGGCTAGTGACAAAGATGTTCCTGGAACATCTGGGAAAAATGATGGAAGTTTACATCGACGACATGCTGGTAAAATCAACACGAATGGAAGACCATTTCCAGCATCTCTCTATTACATATGACATTTTACACAGGTATAATATGAAGCTGAATCCAGAAAAATGCGCTTTTGGCGTAGAATCAGGTAAATTCTTGGGTTTCCTTGTGTCAAACAGGGGAATAGAGGTAAATCCCGCTCAAATTAAAGCTATAGAAGAAATACCAGATGTACTTATAAATAAATAAAAGTACAAAGACTAAGGGGAAGAATAACAGCTTTGGGAAGATTTATTTCCAGGTCTTCTGAGAAAAGTTTTAAATTCTTTTCAGACCTCAAAAAGCAGAATCAGTTCGAATGGACTGAAGAATGTCAACAGGCTCTCAAGAATATAAAAGCTTATCTATCAAAACCCTCGTTGCTATCAAAGCCGAAGGAGGGGGGAGACTGTACATCTACTTAGCTGTCTCAGAAGTTGTTGTAAGTGCAGTGTTGGTAAGAGAATATAAAGGTAAGCAATCTCCTATTTATTATGTAAGTAAAACTTTACTAGATGCTGAAACTAGATATCAACATTTAGAAAAGTTAGACTTAGCTTTAATAATGGCATCTAGAAAATTACGACCATATTTTCAATGTCATCCAATCACTGTTGTGACTTCGTATCCTTTCAGAAATATTTTGCATAAACAAGAACTATCGGGAAGATTATCCAAGTGGTCCATAGAATTAAGTGAGAATGAAATAATATATCAGCCTAGGACTGCAATTAAGTCCCAAATCTAGTTAATTTTGTTGTTGACTTTAGTAATAGCATTGTCCCTGAAGTGGAAAAGGGATTACAACTCTTTAACGGTGCTAATCTAGGTCTATGGACCCTATTTACTGATGGCTCTTCCAATATAAAAGGCGTCGGCTTAGGCATAGTCTTAATATCACCCACGGGTGAAAAGACACGACATGCTATTAAATGTTATCCTATAACTAACAACGAAGCAGACTATGAAGCTGTCATTGCAGGACTAGAACTCGCACGAGAACTCTCAATCGAGCAAATTGTAATCAACAGCGACTCCCAGCTGGTAGTGAATTAGATACAGGGGACTTACATCGCTCGAGAGACTCGGATGCAACAGTACCTGGAAAGGGCACGAGAGCTCGTGAGACAATTCAAAACATGGAAGGTAATACAAATACCTAGAGAAGAAAATAGGGAGGCAAATGCATTATCTAACCTCGTAGTAGTCACGGAAGTAACAAACAAAGACAATGCAATTGTCGTTCATTTATTCCATTCAGCAATCGACCAGGACAGAAATGAGGTAACTTTCAACAATTTAACCTGGGAGTGGAGAAACGAAATTCTAAGTTTTTTGCAGAATGGTACCGTACCTGAAGACAAGAAAATAGCTCAAGCACTCTACCGTAAAGCTGCACGGTACTGCCTCATTCGCAATACATTATATCGCAAGATGTTCGGAGGGTTCCTAGCTAAATGCCTCGGACCTAATCAAACGGAGTTTGTGATGAAAGAAGTCCACGAAGGACACTGTGGAAATCACTCAGGAGCGAGATCCTTGGTAAAAACCCTAATCAAAGATGGGTATCCAAATGCTACAGATGCCAAAGGTTCGCCAATAACATGAATCGACTAGTGGAATTATTGCATACAATTATATCCCCACGGCCCTTCATGAAATGGGGTATGGACATAGTGGGACATCTTTCCCCCAGCTAAAGGACATGTACGGTTTCTACTCGTGCTAACCGACTATTTTACAAAATGGTAGAGGTAGAAGCATTCAAACAGGTGCGAGAAAAGGACGTTAAAAACTTCTTATGGCGAAACATAATATGCCGCTTTGGTATACGAAAGGAGATCGTGTGTGATATGGCCCACAGTTCATAGGCTCACAAATCACAGAATTCTTCGAAAGCTGGCAAATCAAGCGGATCACTTCAACGCCATACCGCCCCGTGGCTAACGGTCAAGAAGAATCAATGAATAAAACCATCATCAACAACCTGAAGAAGCGGCTAGATAAAGCCAAAGGAAATTGTGTTGATGAGTTACCAGCGGTACTATGGGCATGCAGAACAACTTCAAAAATAGCCACGGGAGAAACTCCGTTCGCACTTGTCTATGGCTCAGAAGCCTTAATACCTGTGGAAATTGGCGAACCAAGCATAAGGTTTATAATATCCACGGAGGAAGCAAACGACGACGAATTGAGGACTAATCTATATCTGCTTGAACCACGAAGGGAAGTAGCGCTAATACGGATAGCAGCTCAAAAACAAATCATAGAACGTTATTACAACCGTAGAGCTCATCTCAGATACTTCAAGATTGGGGACTTCGTCCTCAAAAAAGTATTTCAATCAACGAAAGAAGCAGGCGCAGGAAAGCTAAATCCAAATTAGGAAGGACCCTACAAAGTTTGAGGCATAGATGGAAAGGGCGCCTACGAGCTGGAAGCTATGGACGGCAGAATCCTACCGACAAGTTGGAATTCCATCCACTTGAAGAAGTACTACTTCTAAGGAAAAGAAGTACCCCCGGTCAGGTATCACACATTCGATTTTATTTTGAACATTTAAAATCTTACTAACCTTTTTAGATGATAGGCATAAAGCTAACCCATCACCAGATGATGATATTAGACCTGCAAAGACGAGAGGAAGTAACACAATTCCCGGTCTAGGGTTACACTTTCTGATGGACGTTTTAAAGGGTTAAGCAGTCATCATCTAAGAACTATATACCTTCGAGTCCCGCATGTTTTTCCTTTTCAGGAAAAGGACCACAAGAAAGGAATAGTCAAATGCTCGAGATTTCATTCTTCAAAGCTCAAACACTTGGGGGACTATACAGTATGGAAGGCTGAGACGAAGCAATCAAGACTATCAAAAAGTCAAAGCTCGAGCCTGAAGATCCATCGACCCAACAAGACAAGTGATACGAGCAGAATCGAAAGAGCTGATGACTCAAATACAAAGCCTAATCCAAAAACCTTCGAACATGTTCAGGTTGAAAGGAAAAATATTAACCACGAGGAAGAAATGCACATCTTTGTACTTATTCAAAAGAAAACTGTTGTAACCAAAAACAGTTAGGGGTAAAAAATCATCATCATTGTACTCATTCAAAAATTGTTGTATCAAATAAACCAGTTACGAAATCTTTGTACTCGTATAAAAAATTGTTATCGAATAAAATAGTTACGGATGAAATATCAAAATCCTTGTATTTGTTCAGCAAACTATTATCAAATAAAACAGTTACAGATGTAAGAGAATTTCCCTCGTACTTATTAAAACTGGTTATCAATAAAAATTGTTACAGATAAGAATCCCAGTCTTTATAAAAACTGTTACAAATGAAAAACAGTTGTTCTCTTGTATTAACTCGAAAAAACTGTTACTTACGAAAAACAGTTACGAAATACAAGTGTTTATCAAAATCTATTAAAAGAAAACAATTGCAGCATGAGTTTTAGATGATAATCAAATACATGTAAAATGTTGTGGAAGTTCAAACAAAAAACTCTCCTCAAAAACATTCTTAAACATGTGAAAAATTCCTATCACTCTATTACATTATTACACTATCATGAAGTTGAGACGTCTTCTTCATTAAGTGTCCATCATAAAGGGCCCTCTTTCATAAACAATGCCTATTACAAAAAGGCTCGCATTTTATATGCAACACCGTGCCTACTATGAAAAGGTACGAATAATTTAAGCATCTTCATGCAAACACTCAGAGGTAAAATAAAAACCTCGCAAATTAAACATGCAAAAGACTTAAGAGTGAAAACTCGAAGAAAAAAAAAGTCATACTTGCATATATTAAAAACCGGCTAGGTAGGAACTAAGTATTGACTAGATACTTAGCCGCATATAATTTTTGTACATTAGGGTGCCCCTATGTTTTCAGTTGGGGACTTTAAAAGATCCAAATCTACCCCCGATGGAGCTAGGGGTAACCACCAATCAAATATAAAAAAGGGGTGTGAATCAACATCTTAATCTTCTTGAGGAGGAGGAGTGACTTCTTCGCTGGCGGTAGGAACATGATCAACTTGGGACGAAGAGGCGTGAGCAGCGGGAGTCGCACATTCAGGTGAAGAGAGAATCTGATCTTGTTGAGCCTTCTCCATGGCTTCCTTGTTTTTAGCTATTTCAGCACTAAGGTCGAAACCTTCTTGACTCATTTCCGTCAATGTGTCAAGGCGAGAATTCATGTATTCCCAACTAACATCAACAGCAGCCACCTCTTCGAGAGTTTCATAATCTCTCTCCCATATCTGAAGTTCAGCTGTTAGCCCGTCCTTCTCAGCTTCAGCAGCTTCATGGGCAGCCCTCAAAGGTACAATTGACTCCTCAAGAGTGTGGACTTTGTCCAAAGCATTGCGAAGATCCTCTTGAGTCCGGGTGAGTGACTGCACAAGCTCGCCTGAGTATTCCTCCTTCTGCCCCAACAAGTCTTTCAAGCTTCTAACATCTTCGGAGGCACGGGATAATTGCTCAGCAAACGAAGACTCAATAATGCTCTTGTCTTTGTCCGCTTTGCTAGAAGAATCCTTCTCCACTGCCAACTCCGCAGCCACGACTCTCATCTGCCGCTCCAAGGTACACTTTTCTTCTTCTAAGGCTTCCATGTAGAGCCTCAGGCTTTCATATTGCCTCTTCCAATTCCCTGCTTCAACATGCCACTCCTTTAGCTCTTGTTCCGTGTTAGAAATTCTCTTTATGAGCTCCATGCCTATAATATTGGTCTACAAAAAAGAAATCAATTAGATACGATAGATTTCATGTACAAATATGAAATGAAAGAAAAATGCATTTTACCTTCAAAGAGGAATGTACGACTTCATTAGCCCATGTAAGGGCGCTATGGCTATCAAGCTTGGTCCTCTCTGCTGGGCCAATCAAAGGCTTCAGCCACACTTCTGGTTGGCCATATTTCTTAAAAAGGCTCCCGTCAGCCGGAACCTCAATTAGCACTTTCCTTATCTCCCTACTGAAAGAACCTACTTCTCTAACAGGAGGCACGGAAGCAGGCTGAGACAAAGGAGCCACGGGTAATGAAATTTGGGGAAAAAAAGAAGCATCAGGCGCGAAAACTTGAGGAGATGAGAAAGCCACGGGCAAGGTAGCAACAGAAGTAGTAATGGACAAAGGAGTAGAAGGAATAGCCAGAATGGACGAAGGGATTTCTCTAAAGGAGGGGGCAAAAATAGCCAGAGGCGTCTAATTAGCAACAGGGCCAAAGCCTTCGCGGAATAGATGATCCACGGAATCCTGCGCAGGAGAAGAAGAAGCATCCCCAAATGTAGAAGGTCTAACATCAGGCACGGAAGACACTGCCACGGGTGTAGACTCATCGTCTGAGAACACCCTTCTTCTACGTGACCTATGCACCAAAGTGCCCTCTTCTTCTTCTTCTTCTTCTAAGGCCCTAGACCCACTAACTTTCCTCTTTGAAGAAGAGGAGCCAGTAATAATTTCCTGGGCCTGAGACAAGGACATCTTCGGAATGGATGCAGCAGACACCCCCCGAGAAGAAAACCCCGTCGAAAGAAAAAGGTTAAACAAACGATGAAAAAGAGGCTCGAGTAAGGAAAATAAGCAAAAAAACAAAAGTTTCACTTACCGTGAGTCTTCACTTTCCAACCATACTTCCCAGAGAAGTACTTCCAAGATCTTTCCTCCAATGGAGCAACCGATAACAGCTTTTCTACCCAATCACGGATATCGGAGACATTCTCAACAGTACCCATAATTGCTGAAAGAAGAAGAAAGTAGCTACGGTGTTAATAAAACACTTAAAGCAAATAGAAGAAAATAATAAGTGTGAGCTAAAATGTACTCACGTGCACGATTCCACTTCTCAGGGAAGGGAAGATTTTCTTCACCCACTAGACCAGTAGTGAGCACAGCAACGTACCGAAGGTACCAACCTCTATCCTTGTGGTCATCAGGGGTTACCAACACTCTTTTGCTCCTAGCAGCCAGAGTGAAAACCCCTTCACGAAACAAGGTAGGAGAATAAAGATGAATAAGGTGATTTAAGGTAAAAGTAACCGAGGCTAAAGAAGCTAAACATCTAAGATACGCGACAACTCGCCACACAAGAGGACCAACTTGTCCTAAGCAAATATTGAAGAAACGACAAAATTCGATGATGACTGGATCAATAGGAGGTCTAAACCCTAGAGTGAAAGGGTAAGTGTAAACAAAAGAATGCCCCATCTTGTAAGACGTTATTCTTTGATTGCTTTTTGGAATAACAATGGGAAAATAAGACGCCCAAGAACATTCCCTGTGAACAAGGGGAATCAAACCTTCAGTAATAAGAGTGGGATACCTATCAACATTATCAAGGGATAACGACTGGTCTACAAGGACTTGGCTATCCCTAGTGAAGGTAAACTCAGTAGGAATGATTTCATCCACTCGTGGTTCGCGAAGGGGTTCATGATGATCTCTACCCCTGGACAAAGACCTGGAAGCCCTAGCTCTTGGAGAGACTAAAGACCTAGCAGAAGGAAGGGAAACAATCTGGGAAGAAGAAGAGCCCCTTGAAGGAGTAGAACTTAAACTCCTCAGTCTACCAGCCCTCCGACTCCGAGTCGGAACAGAAGAGGGTGTTAAATTCTCGACGTCTATTACTCTTTTAGATTGGTTCGAAGAAGACATGTTTATGAAGACAAGAAGAAATTCTTTACAAATAAAAGATACAAGCTAGAAAGTGTTTCGTGGAAGTAAAGAAAAGAAAAGAGGTATTTGTACTTGAAGACAACCGTCAAAGATAGGAAAAACAATAATGAGAAAAGTCATAATTGAAGTTGTCACTTCGTGACTGATGCAGCCGCAAAAAGCCCTAAAAGGCGCCGAGTAACTGCAGAACCAATCCGGAGGGAACACGTGGATTGAGCATTAAATGGAAGCGACAAGCAACACCTATGTTTAGAGAAGGATACAATGTTTCGAGGTAAAGGGGCAGCAAAATATTCCCGCCATAAATGCATATCCACTTACCAAATATTAATCGATAAATAAATGGTAAGTGGGGGGACTATCTATATTGGTAAAAAAGAGTTTCACACGTAAGATGATTCCTGAAAACTCAGCTAACTACGTGGACCAAGGAAAATATGACAGCTGGATATGATTCTTTAAAGAGGTACGGAACAGAGAGGTACATATCAATAAACCTACGGGGTAATCAGCTACGGGAAACCCAACCTGATTGGGACAAGGAAGAGATACGGTCAAAATGAATCCGGAAAGAGCTACGGGCAGATCCAGAGATCCTCAATTAATGATTCATACGTTACACAACCTTCACGCAATAGTTACGGTTATCCTTTGAAACGTCCCATTAATGTAATAATTAGTCATTGATGAGTGATCATTGTAAAAGGCAGACGTTATATTGAGGAACTCCTTATATAAGGGAAGAGGAAATGTCTTGTACGGGCAGCTGAGCGACGAATACAATACACTTTACTTTCCTGAAGCATCTTATTATCATCATTTACTTATTCTTCTTTACTTAATATTATTTCCTTGATTATTAGTAACCCGTGTTCATCCTAAAAATAGCTTTGGTCGAAGGATCTAATTTTTTGGTTAAACACCAACAATAATAAAATGTGCACTGCCGAGGGTCGAACGGCCCGAACCATAGATGCATCTATCTGCCCCGCTAGCGAATCGATCATGCAACGCGGTCATACATAAATAACAAGGTCATCCTGCTCGCGAATCATACATGCGACTCAGGCACCCATAGTTACACATATTCACACAAATAAGCCACATTTTTATAAGGAAAATTGGCTATTCAATGAAGTGATAGAATTCTCCTTTTAATGAACATGAAAATAGTATTTAAAGCCTTTCTGGGGATTTTCTTGCCAATTTCGACATGGTTTCAAACGTTATAGATTTACCCGAAACACAATTATCCAAGGAAGAATCAATTCTCCTTGTAGATGATTAAGAAAAGTAGACTCTATCCTTCTTAGAGATTTAATTACTAATTGTCAGCATCACATGATATTTTATTGACAAGGTCACCAGTACAACAAGTAAAGCATGCTAGTGGGTCCTAGACTACCCGGACATAGCATATTAGTAGCTACGCACGGACTCCCATCACCTCGTGCGTACGTAGCCCCCGCAAACATTAGTACATAATTAATTAGTTCACCTATGGGGACAATTTCCCTTCACAAGGTTAGAAGGGAGACTTACCTGGCTCTGAAATTCCATAACTGGCCTCCAAGCTCTTCCGACGACTCCAATTGATGCAAAAAGTCCCAAAACTAGTCAAATAACGGGCAAACTAATGAAAATATACTCTAATACTTGTTAACAATTCAAATTATATAAATTCCAAACTTCACTCGAAGAATTGACCAAAATGCCCTCAAGACCACGTGCCCGAATTCTGAAATTTCCCAAAAATAAACTCTACCCATGGCCTTACTAACTCAAATATATAATTTACTCTAATTTTAATGCTCAAATATGTGGTTAATATTCAAAAGTACCAAATTCTAGGTTTTTCTTCAAATTCCCAATTTGCTACTAATTTCCATGGCCAAATCTATATACAAACCTTGTATTTAACTTGAGATGAGTAGGAACAACTTACCTTGACGTAGGTGACGAAAATCCCCTCTTGAGGCTCTCCAAAAATTGCCCCAACCAAGAGAAATATGGGTGAAATGAACTAATTCCACGCCTTTAAACAATCTGCCCAGGCTGCTGCCCTTCTTATTCGCGAACACACCTTCTCCATCGCGTTCGCGAAGCCCAGAAATTCAAGCCCAAGATCTTACTCTTCGCGTTCGCACACCAATGAGTGCATTCACGATGGTCAGCCTCCTCATACCTCCGCGTTCGCACTCCAGCTCCGCGTTCGCATAAGCCAAACGGCCCTGGGCCCCCAGCTCTCTTTCTTTCTACGCGTTCGCGTGCACAGACGCATAGTTATCTCACACCAAGCCTCCGCGTTCACACTCCCTTTCCTGCGTTCGCGAAAGCTAAACCATCAGCCCCAAGATTTTCCTCTTCGAGATCGCATAACAAGGCCGCAATCGCGATGCACCACCGAAACACCAGAAAACAGCAGCAACAAATCCCGCGGAATTGACCCGAAACCACCCCGAAACACAGCCGAGGTCCCCAGGAGCCCGTCCGATCACACGACGTGGTCCCATAACATCCCACGGACTTGATCGAAGCCTCAAATCACATCAAACGCCAAAATCACGAATCGCAATGAAATTTAAACTTTAGGAACTTTGAAATTTCAAACTTCCACATCCGATGTCGAAACCTATCAAATCACGTCTGATTGACCCCAAATTTTGCACACAAATCACATTCCACATTACGGACCTTCTCCAACTTTCGGAATCGTATTCCGACCCCGATATCAAATTTTCCACTTCCGGTCGAATTTCTTAAAAACCTTCAAATTTCTATCTTTAGCCAAATGATTTTAATAATAACCTACGGACATCCGAATTCACTTCCGACCGTGATCCCAACTTGAGAATCGCCATAAGAAGCTATTCCCAGACTCGGAATCCCAAACAGACATCAATATCGCTGAAATGCACTTCAACCCAGACTTATGAAATTCTTCTTAAATGCTAACTTCCATAATATATGCTGAAACTCTCCTGGGTTATCCAAATCCCGATCCGAACATATGCCCAAGTCCGAAATTATCATACGAACCTGCTGGAACCTTCAAACCCTTATTCAGATGTCGTTTACTCAAAATTCTAATCTTAGTTGATTCTTCCAACTTAAGGCTTCCGAAATGAGAATTTTTCTTTCCAAATCCACCCGAACTTCCCGAATTTCAATTCCGACCATGCATACAAGTCACAATACCTGAAATGAAGCTGCTCATGGCAACAACAACAGCCCCAACCAATTACGCATGGAAAACATCACGCACCCTATCCGTAGCACCATTTTGATTCCTCAAATTCCTAATTCATAGAAAGCGCTTCGCGACGCGTAAGATTGAGTAGGAAGGAACATAGGAATAAGCCTTAAAGGAATCAAATCGCACGATGAGGAATCAAGAAGGGAAGTACTCCTAACAGCCCTGTAGCCTCTCGAAGATAACTACGTACGTCTCCGTACTGATCTGCAAAACGCTACTAGACTTGCTCATGACTCGTGAAACCTAAGGGAACCTAGTGTTGTGATACCAAGTTGTCACGACCCAAAATCCATAAGGTCGTGATGGCGCCAGAAACCACTGTCAGGTAAGCCAATAATTAAATGGTTAAGTTAAATTTCCTATTTTTAGCATTTTTGAAGTCATTACCTTTCACTTCATTACATAATAACTGAATAAAATCCGTTAAGTAAATACGATAGTCTAATATTCCATTTTAATAAAATGTGCACTGACGAGGGTCGAACGGCCCGAAACATAGATGCATCTATCTGCCCCGCTCGCGAATCGATCATGCGACGCGGTCATACATAAATAACAAGGTGATCCTACTCGCGAATTATACATGCGACTCAGGCACCCGTAGTTACACATATTCACACAAAAAAGCCACGTTTGTATCAGGAAAATTGGCTATTCAATGAAGTGATAGAATTCTCCTTTTAATGAACATGAGAATAGTATTTAAAGCCTTTCTGGGGATTTTCTTGCCAATTTCGACAGGGTTTCAAACGTTATAGATTTACCCGAAACACAATTATCCAAGGAAGAATCAATTCTCCTTGTAGATGATTAAGAAAATTAGACTCTATCCTTCTTAGAGATTTCATTACTAATTGTCAGCATCACATGATATTTTATTGACAAGGTCACAAGTACAAGAAGTAAAGCATGCTAGTGGGTCCTAGACTACCCGGACATAGCATATTAGTAGCTACGCACGGACTCCCGTCACCTCGTGAGTACATAGCCCCCGCAAATAGTAGCACATAATTAATTAGTTCACCTATGGGTACAATTCCCCCTCACAAGGTTAGAAGGGAGACTTACCTCACTCCGAAATTCCATAACCGGCCTCCAAGCTCTTCCGACGACTCCAATTGATGCATAAAGTCCCAAAACTAGCCAAATAACGGGCAAACTAATGAAAATATACTCTAATACTTTTTAAAAATTCAAATTATATAAATTCCCACTTCACTCGAAGAATTGATCAAAATGCCCTCGAGCCCACGTGCCCGGATTCCGAAATTTCCCGAAGATAAACTCTACCCATGGCCTTACTAACTCAAATATATAATTTACTCTAATTTTCATGCTCAAATTCGTGGTCAATATTCACAAATACCAAATTCTAGGTTTTTCTTTAAATTCCCAATTTGCTACTAATTTCCATGGCCAAATCTATATAAAAACCTTGTATTTAACTTGACATGAGTAGGAACAACTTACCTTGACGTAGGTGACGAAATATCCCTCTTGAAGCTCTCCAAATATCGCCCCAACCATGAGAAATATGGGTGAAATGAACTAATTCCCCGCCTTTAAACAATCTGCCCAAGCTTCTACCCTCCTTCTTCGCGAACGCAACTGCTCCATCGCGTTCGCGAAGCCCAGAACTCCAAGCACAAGATCTTACTTTTCACGTTCGCACACCAACGAGTGCGTTCGTGATGTTCATCCTCCTCATACCTCCGTGTTCACACTCCAGATCCACGTTCGCATAAGCCAAACGGTCCTGGGGCCCTAGCTCCCTTTCCTTCTACGTGTTCGCGTGCAATGACCCGCCTTCACGTAGTTTTCTCACACCAAGCCTCCGCGTTCGCACCCCTTTTCTTGCATTCGCGAAAGCCAAACCAGAAGCCCCAAGATTTTCCTCTTCGCGATCGCGATGCACCACAGAAACACCAAAAAACAGCAGCAGCAAATCCCCCGAAATTGACCCGAAACCACCCTGAAACATACCCGAGGGCCCCGGGACCCTGTCCGATCACACGACTTGGTCCCATAACATCCCACGGACTTGCTCAAGGCCTCAAATCACACCAAACAACGTCAAAATCACGAATCGCACTGAAATTCAAACTTTAGGAACTTTGAAATTTCAAACTTCCACATCCGATGCCGAAACCTATCAAATCGCGTCTGATTGTCCCCAAATTTTGCACACAAGTCACATTCGACATTATAGACCTGCTCTATATTTTGGAATCGCATTCCGACCCCTATATCAAAATTTCCACTTCCCGGTCGGATTTCTTAGAAACCTTCAAATTTCTATCTTTAGCCAAATGACTTTAAAAATAACCTACGGACATCCGAATTCACTTCCGACCGTGCTCCCAACTCCAGAATCGCCATACGGAGCTATCCCAGACTCGGAATCCCAAACGGACATCAATATTGCTGAAATGCACTTCAACCCAGACTTATGAAATTCTTCTGAAATGCTAACTTCCATATACGTCGATACGCTCCCGGGTTATCCAAATCCCGATCCGAACATATGCCCAAGTCCAAAATCATCATACGAACCTGCTGGAACCTTCAAACCCTAATTCGGAGATCATTTTCTCAAAATTCCAATCTTAATTGATTCTTTCAACTTAAGGCTTCCGAAATGAGAATGTTTCTTTCCAAATCCACCCGAACTTCCCAAATTTCAATTCCAACCATGCATACAAGTCACAATACCTTAAATGAAGTTGCTCATGGCCTCAAACCGCTGAATAACGTGCTAGAGCTCAAAACGACCGATCGGGTCATTACACTAAAAGTCTCGATACAGAAATCTTCACAAAACTTACAAATTCCCAAAACCGGTAGTACAAGTCATAAGCTCTACAGAGTTTTGCTACAACTTCTAAACACTATTGTATGGGAATAAGTACAACAGTGTGAATATTAAATAGGAAGGGGACTTTGAAGCCTGCGAACGCAGCAGCAGGGTTACCTTAAGTCTCCTCGGCAAGAATTCGCACAGCTACTAACGAACAATACCTGGATCTGCACAAAAATGTGTAGGAGTGTAGAATGAGCACACCACAACGGTGCCCAGTTGATAACTAGGTATTTTACCTTGTTTTACGCTCTATCTTGCTTGAGTTTTGGATGCAATTGTACACAAAATAGTCCCAAAGGCTTACGTGTTGTGCTTTTTTGCAGGATTGAGTCAAAAAGAATAACCAATAGTCAAAGATCTGCTCAAAAAGGAGTGTAACTTGCACAAGTACCAAGAAAACCAAAAGTCAAAGTCAAAGTGACCATCGCGGACTGCGGTCCACTTTTTGCAGTTGGCGGTGGTGAGGTTCAAAGGGCTCGTTTCCAAGGCAAAGTCCACCGCGGCCATGGTCCATTCTACGCGGACCGCGGTGAGATGATTCAGAGAGCCACGTTTGAAGGCCAAGAGCATCGCGGATCGCGGTCCATTTTACGCGGTCCGCGGTCATGATGTTCAGAGACCCAGGCAATGAAAGCTTAGAAGACTTCTGCGAACCCCAGTCCTTTCTTCGCGGTTCGCGATGCTGCCACCGCGGACGCGGTCCATTATATGCGAACCGCGGTGGCCAAGTTCAGAGATCAATTTTGTGAGACCAAAAAGCCTCACCGCGGCCGCGGTCCGCGGTGACCCCACAGGGGCATTTTTGTCCGAAATATTTGGCTGAGTATAAATAGCTGCTTTTGTATTTTTTAGGTGAAGCTTGGTATCAGATATTGTGGGTAGCTCGTGAATAGTTTCTTTTCATCTTTTTGAGCAATTTTAGCTAGATTTCAACATTGAATCTTCCTATTTTATTTTATAATTCAATCATATGGGTTTTGCTTCATCTATTTGTGTGACTTCTAAATTTATTATGAGTAGCTAAACCCATTAGCTAGGGTAGTGGCTCAACCCTAGTGTGGGTAATTAATGGGTTCTCTAAATTAGGGCTTACATGTTTATGGGTGATGGATATTTGGGTTGATTTGTGGTTTTATTGTTAAGATTAGTGGATGCAAACACTAATTGGTGTTTGATTGACTTGAGTCCTTCTTGAGAAAGTGGACTTGAGTCTAGAAAATCAACCCAACAAGGAATTAGGATGAAATCATGAGAATTGATAGTCCCAATTAACGGGTTAAACCTCAAGAGAGTAAAACCCTACTTGAGCACATATTGCTTGTGCAAATTTGACACCCAATTGACCTTGAGAAAGGAAATTAGGCATAGCCACTCAAACTACCGAGAGGTATAGAGTGGGTAACTTTGGAGCGTTTGGCTATATCATAATTCCCCGAATAACATCTTTGCCTTAGATATTAGAATCTGTTAATTACTCGCCTAGGTAAAAGTCGTAACCCTAGTGCCTTTATCCAATTAGAAAACACTCCAAAAAGATAATAGTAGTTCAATTGAAATTATCATTAGTATAAATCATAGTTATAGTACAAAACCAATAATTATGAAAAGTGCAATTAAGAGCACAAACCATTGCAGATCACCTAGAAACTCGACTCCAAATCATAACTCTCTAAGGAATTGATCCCGAGCATTCGGGTAAAAGCTGCACCAACCGTCCTCTTCCTACTTTAATAGTTACACCGATCCCGACCGCGGTTCACTTTATGTTGTCCGTGGTGGTGAGGTTCAGAGGGCTCGTTTCCAAGGCAAATTCCACCGCGGCTGCGGTCCATTCTACGCGGACCGCGGTGAGGAGATTCAGAGATAAAGTTTGAAGGACAAGAGCATTGCGAACCGCAGTCCGCGGTCATGATGTTCAGAGACCTAGGCAATGAAAGCTCAGAAGACTTCCGCGTACCGCGGTCCTTTCTTCGCGGTCCGCAATGCTGCCACTGCGGCCGCGGTCCATTTTATGCGAACCGCGGTTGCCAAATTCAGAGATCAATTTTGTGAGACCAAAAAGCCTCACCGCGGCCGCGGTCCGCGGTGACCTTGCAGGGGCATTTTTATCCGGAATTTTCGGCTGAGTATAAATAGCTTCTTTTGTATTTTATAGGTGAATCTTGGTATCAGATATTGTGGGCAGCTCGTGAATAATTTCTTTTCATCTTTTTGAGCTATTTTAGCTAGATTTTAACATTGAATCTTCCTATTTTATTTTATAATTCAATCATATGGGTTTTGCTTCATCTATTTCTGTGATTTCTTCATAGATTATGAGTAGCTAAACTCATTAGCTAGGGTTGTGGCTCAACCCTAGTGTGGGTAATTAATGGGTTCTCTAAATTAGGGCTTAGATGTTTATGAGTGATGGATATTTGGGTTGATTTGTTGTTTTATTGTTAAGATTAGTGATCGCAAACACTAATTGGTGTTCAATTGACTTGGGTCCTTCTTGAGAAAGAGGACTTGAGTCTAGAAAATCAAACCAACAAGGAATTGGGATTAAATCATGAGAATTGATAGTCCCAATTAACGGTTTAAACCTCGAGAGAGTAAAACTCTACTTGAGCACATATTGCTTGTGCAAATTTGACACCCAATTGACCTTGAGAAAGGCAATTAGGCATAGCCACTCAAACTACCGAGAGGTATAGAGTGGGTAACTTTGGAGCATTTGGCTATATCATAATTCCCCGAATAACATCTTTGCCTTAGATATTAGAATCTGTTAATTACTCGCCTAGGTAAAATTCGTAACCCTATTGCCTTTATCCAATTAGAAAACACTCCAAAACGATAATAGTAGTTAAATTGAAATTATCATTAGTATAAATCATAGTTATAGTACAAAACAAACAATTACGAAAATTGCAATTAAGAGCACAAACCACTACTAGATCACCTAGAAACTCGACTCCAAATCATAACTCTCTGAGGAATCGATCACGACCTTTAGGGTAAAAGCTACACCGACCCTCATCTTCCTACTTTAATGGTAGTGTGGGTGAGAGCCAATCACTAGTAAGTATCAAGACTAACCTTGGTGAAGTAGTGACAAGGACTAGTCAAGACACCCACTATGTAATAAACTAAACCGGCATAAGCATAGGAGTAACGGAACATGACATCTATCTAATGACTACACAATATCGCTAACAACATAACAACTACAATAAGGAAGGAAAAATAGCTAATAGCAACGGAACACCATAATAATACACAGAAGGATGGACGGGAAACACAACCCAAATCAGGAAATCACAATACAGTAAGGGCAAGTAGTAACTCAGCACTGAATAGTTTTCACATCAGGCCTTAACCAACAATCCCAATAAATTAGTTAAATTCTTCAAATGTAAACTTTCACCCGTAAGTTTCTATACTGAAATCTTTAGAATGTAATCATTTCCAATAGCAAATTCTTTTGAAATATATATTCCCTCCAAATATAAAGTTTTCAAATAAATATTCTTCAAAAATTACTTTTCAAATATAAACTTTCCAAATAAATGTCCTCCGAATGTAGTTCTTTCAAAATAAATGCTTTTCAAATATTCTTCTGAAATAAATGTCATTCAAACATAGTTTCTTTGAGATAAATACTTCTCAAATATATTTTTCAAATAAAAATTCTTCAAGTGTAGGTCACCCTGTGACACCTAAGCGTAGAATCTTAACGACTCCGAACACAGATACATCAATAGGGGAATCTACCAGAGTATGTCTATAGTCCCAAAATACATATGCAGTACATGGGATCTCCCGGAATACGTCTGTAGTCCCAAAATAAATATGTAGTGCAGGGGGATCTCCCGGATTACGTCTGTAGTCCCAAAATAAATATGTAGTACAGGGGGATCTCCCAGAATACGTCCGTAGTCCCAATTTAAATATGCAGTACAACCAACAGAGATAGCAACTATAACACGACAGAAACCTCGTACATCATCACAACAAGTACTAAAGCAACAATGACAGAAATGCAAAGTATGACGAGCAAATCAATATAAGAACTTAAATCACAAGAACGTTAGAACTCACTCACAAGGAATAGCCACAGAAAAGAAATGCTAGGCGCAAGGAGAACACCTTAACGAGGAAAACAAAACAAAATGTAACAATGATTCCACAATATTCAAGTCAACACTAAGAAGCCAACACGAGTCAAGTAGTTCTAAATAAAGGCAAGTCAACTAAGACATAGGTTATCTAAACTTCTTTTGAGGTCGAGAAAATTCGAGGGATATTCAACAATTCAAGTAAGGGTAAGCAGCAAAAGATGATCATAACTCCAATTAAGACTAAATGATTATAGGGTGAGATAATAACAACTTCAGTTAAAGATAAGCAGTTATGAAAATAAAGCATGACGATAGAACAGGTAAAATCTTCAGTTAAGTCAAATCAGGGTCAAGTAGACAGTTAAGTCAAATCAAAGCATGTAGAGGTGAACCTAGCAAATAGGAATTCAAACGTATCAAGAACAACTTCATACACGGTGAATATAAAGACCTAAGAACCCTAAAAAGACAACTTCCCACAAATAAGTCCGAGCACGCACTCGTCACCTCGCGTACACAGACTACAATCAACGTAGAAGACTCAAATCCTAAATGGTAGTTTCCCCACACAAAGTTAGACAAGATATTTACCTTGTTTCGCAACCAAATTCAAGATTCCAATAACACTTCGCCTCGCGAATTCGTGTCTGAAAGCTTCAAATCTAATCACAAACAATTCAATATACTCAATACGAATCGTAGGAATTAATTCCATATGAAATTACTAATATTTCGGATTAAAATCTGAAATTCATTTTAAATCGACAGCGGGACCCACATTTCGAATCCCGGAAAACTAACAAAATGTGAACACCCGTTCCGATACGAGTTCAACCATACAAAAATTATCGAATTTCGACATCGGATTGCCTTTCAAATCTTTGATTAAAGTCTTTGAAGATTTCTACCATTTTCAACCCAATCTTTACTCATTGGAACTCAACAATCTTCCAACAAACCTTATTTGTACTTACATGTATTCATAATACTCTTACATCAAAAAATCATACTCCTAATCACACATCTTTACCCCCGAAACTCGAAATTAAGGACTATGGTATGAAATCCTTACCTCTTATATGAAGATCTTGTGATTGGGTTTCTTGATTCTTGAAGATTGATGCAAGATTGGATGATTTGAATGTTGGGTTTCCTCATTATCTCTCTAAAAATCTCTCACCTCTCTCTAGAATGCTCAGAAAATCACCCAAAAATAAACCCCAAAACCTATTTATCAAAATGGGGTCGGGTTATGAAAATAGAAAAATGAAGCCTCCGAAACTAAGGTTGCGATCGCAGAATGCATCGCACAATAGATATGTGGGTCGCAAAATGGATAGCAAAATAGGTGCCCAGAACTGGGCTACACTGGGCCATTTTGCGATCGCAGAACATTTTTGCGGTTCGCATAATTATTTTGCGGTCGCACAATTGGCCGCAGAATCTCATTTTCCTGCTTTTGGTAATTTGGTCATAACTTTGTGTAGGAGTGTCCAAATGACGAACGGTTTGAATTGTTGGAAACTAGACTCAAAGCTCTTTCATTTGATAGGTTTGAATCATATAACACCTTATCTATATGTATATATGATCGTCCAAAGTGTGGTCTTGTGCATACTCATTCGAAATTTTAGACTATCATGTAATTTTCCAACTTGATTTAGACTTAGGTCTTTACTTACACCCCATGTCTCTTATAATATGACTCACACACTTATTATCATATCCAATTGATATCCATCATATTATTAGTCCTCTCCCCCACAAAAAATAATATAATTAGAACACGTCAACTTTCTAATTTCGCCAAAATGCGCCGAATTGTTCTACGGACTTCGAACCCCAATTCCGGACATACGCCTAATTCTGTAATCATCATAAGAATCTATTGACATCATTAAAATTCCGCTCTGAGGTCTTTTGCTCAAAAGTCAACTCTCCGATCAACTCTTTCCATTTAAGCTTCGAAATAAGTTTCTTTCTTTTTTAAAAATTTAACTCTGAACCTCACGAAAACCAAACTCGACCACACATGCGGGTCATAATGCATATTACGAAGCCTCTAGAGGCCTTTAGTCGCTGAACGAGGCGTAAATTCCCAAAACGACAAGTCGGGTCGTTACAGGAGGAGTTGAAAAGTAGGGATTTTAGCCTATTATTTGCTCTCTTTTACTTAGATTTTGGGTTAACAATGCGTAAAGGTATTCCCGAAAACTAACTTAATGTGCTTGTTTGTAGGGTTTGGTAAAAATGAGGCAAAGAAGCCATAATCAACTCATGAAGAAGTCAAACTTTCACTAATCCAAGGCTGGAACTAGAGCGCTGAGAGCGGCAGAAAAGCGCGGCCACATAAGGACCACCGCTGAGGCGGCCAAAAATACGCAGCCCGCCAAAGTTAGATTCAGAGAGGCTGTTTTGAGCAGAAGATTCAACGCTGACCGCGATGGGAAAGAGCAACCGCCAAATCTCTGGCGCGGGCGCGATGGGATTTCAGTTGAGATAGTGTTTCAAGGTTAAGAGGCTCTACAATTTTGGCTCAAATGAAGAACGCGGTCTGTGTCCAAATTACGCGGCCGTGAAGGAAGCTCAAGCAGACGCGGTCAATATTATGCGGTCCGCAAAACTAAGCCCAACCCAAGCCCAGAATTGAAAAAACGCGGGCACAGTCAGAATTACGTGTCCGCGAATCCTCCGTAGGGGTATTTTTGTCCGAAAATTTCAGCTTAGTATAAATAGACTTTTTTGACAATTTTAGGTTAAGTTTTGTTTAGCTTCTCATGTGAACGACGGTTTTGACCCTTTTTGGGCAATTTTGTAGTAGATTTCTCTTGAAACTTTGGATTTTCATCTTTCAATTTAATATTATGGCTTATATTTCATCTTTATCTTTGATTTCTGCTATTATTATGAGTAGCTACACCCCATAGCTAGGGTTGTGACCCAACCCTAGTGTGGTATTTAATGGGTCTTGAATTTTAGGGCTTAATTATTTATAGGTTAGTGATATTTAGCTTAATTCATACTTTAATTGTAAAATTAGTGGTTACAAACACTGATTCGTGCCTTTATGACTTAGACTCTTCTTGAGAAAGAGGGCCTAAGTCTAGGAAATTTAGGCTAACAAGGAATTGTGGTGAATTCAAGAGATTGATAGCCCCAATTAAAGGGTTAAATCTAGAGATAGTAATACCCGACTTGAGCCACTTTCACTTGTGTTGCATGAACACCCATTTGAGCTTGAGAAAGCCAAATCGGGTAAAGTCACTCAAACTACCGAGAGGTATAGAGTGAGCACTTATGTGTGATGGTTATATCACGACCCCAATCAAAACAAGTTTGTCTTAGATTTTCGATACCCATTAGATACTCACCTAGGAAAAAGTCACTTCCCTAGTGCCTTTTAATCTTTGACAAATTTCACAAAAATATTGTACTTAGATTACTCTTAGCATTCAATAGTATAAAACTTAGAATAGAATCAATCACAACAATGTTTAGAAGTGCAATTAGAAACAACACGCACATCTAGATTAGTTAGATACCCGACTCCAAACCAAATTAACTCCCTGTGGAAATCGATCTCGACCTCATTGGGTAAAACTGCATGGACCACTCCTCGCTACTATATAGTTGTGTAGGATTGGAACTGATCAGTGACTACCATCGATAAATCCATGAAGATTCTGGCCACGGAGAAACGACAGCAATTGTGTGCGCTAAAAAAGATAATTTGCGGCAATTAATTTTATGTAGATAAAGTGATGA
This sequence comes from Nicotiana undulata, assembly GCA_005239495.1. Taxonomy (NCBI): domain Eukaryota; kingdom Viridiplantae; phylum Streptophyta; class Magnoliopsida; order Solanales; family Solanaceae; genus Nicotiana; species Nicotiana undulata. The sequence continues at coordinate 27,323 of ML270847.1, read as the reverse complement.
GCATGGTTAAGTGAAGTCGGACAAGAGAAAATAGAGGTAGACTGGGTAGTGGCAAAAGAAGTACTCGAGGCGGAAGAAGAGATCGTCATGGATCTGATACCATGTAAAAGTACCAGAAACAAAGAAGTCGAAGCACTGGTTTTGTTATTTTTTTCCCTCTTCATTCATACATAATCTTTGGATGAAAATATATACAAGAAGGCTATACATATTGATAAGGATTGAGAGATACAGTTACACTAGGATATAAGTTAAGAATAGCTAAAACTTATCCCTTATCCGACTGGGAAGGATGCGATCTAATATTGTATGTGACTCAATAGCAAAGAAGAGAAGAAAGTTCGTCGAAGATGGCGTCTTCTGGCCAAGAAACATACTATATATATTGTATTAAATCATACGGTTTGAGTTAATCGGAATATAGGTTAATGGTCCTAGTGTGCCTCAGCGGGCAAATTAGATCTAGGGTTTCAGAAAAAAAAAGGAGAGAGAAAGAGCAAGAGAGTTGAGGTAGAAGAGAGATACAGCTGAGGGAAAACTTGAGGATTCAGTTGTATGTAGATATTTGTACTTAGCTATAAATATAAAAGGTGGCTATAAATAATAATACTGTAAAAGTGTTTTGGTTTATAATAAGGAGGAATTTACAAAGAATACAATCATTTAAAGACTTATTTATATTTCCTACAACTGCTTTTAAAAAATTACTTTTAGTACAACTTATTTTAAAATCTTACCTTTTTAAATGTACAATTTTTTATATCTTAAAATCTCTCTCTTGAGATTCTTTCTCACTTAAAAGATACCTCTTTCAAATTCTCTCTCACCTTTTATATCAATCAGTATCAATCCCCCCCACCTCTCTCATTTCTCCAGTAAAAGATATTTTAGTATATCGTAAGTGTCTATTCCCCTTTTATTCCTACCACATATTCTGTGTAGGTCAAAATACATTTAAAAAAATAATTGCTCAGAAAATCATGGACAATGGCGGTAGAGACAATGTCCAGATTGAAGAAATTTCAGAATCATGATAACTTGAAAGAACCAATTTTTTGTTAATATCTCACAGTTCTGATGCACCAGCATCGCATGCCAACCATCACCCTCATTCTAATTTTCAACACGTTGCATCTGGAAAAAAAGAAGATAAACGATTTCTGGAAAAAACACGACATAGATGAATATGTGAAGAAATATTGATCTTTTATCTTTCACACACATGGTGTTCTTATTCTTCGTCTTCTTTTTTCCCCTTTTATTTTCTAGTAAATTCAATCAATTGTTAAATAGATACGTTAACGTTTTTGTTTATTTTCTGTGAAATTGTGGTTCAACATTTTTAAATGATGAATCATGTGGTATTAAGGATTAAAGGCAAACTATCAAAATATTTATGTATGAGTTTGGTATAATATATGTTGATATTTTTTATGCTTACAGTATACCAAAATAAATAATCAAATATTGATGCAATATTCCTATATATTTAGTATAATTTACATATATATAAAAAAAATCGCATTTACGAGGACTATATATTAAGCACCATAATTTTTATATACTATATATGAATGCATTATTCGTAAACAAATATACGTACTTACAGAACACATTTAAGAGCTCTATTATTTATATACAATATAAAGAATAATGGATTTAAGAGGACCATATATAGTATATATTTATAGTATATAGTGTATAATATATTTATACTATGTATAATATATAACTTCTTTAAGTATATTGCATATTTTAGGTAGAAAATATATTGTTTTATTTATATATGTTATTTAACTATTATTTCATATATATATATATATTCTATTATTTATTAATACATTTAAACATATACCTTATATAACATATTGCAATATTTATATTACTATGTAAATAGTATACAATATACTATATGTTTGTATGCAATAGTGCAAAAAGATAGTATATTATCCGATGAATATAGACATGTGGTGAATCTCTTCACCTATTTTTAGTGACAATCAAAGGATATCTTGTAAGAGATAGATTCATTGTATTTGAGTTGTAGTAAATTTAATTAGGCTAAATTTTAGGGATTTGTAGATTTTGTAAGAAATAATTGATTGTTGTCACTTCAGTTAAGCTTAAATTAGGAAATGATGAAGATCTCGTTAAATTTAGTAAATTTTTGGGATTTCTATTAAATGATTTTCGTAGAGAGAGAAGAGTTTTAAGCTGAATAATTATTAGTTGTATAAAATGTTGTACAAAACATGAATAAAATAATTGTTGTAGATGATGTAATATACTCTAATAGAAGTTATATTTATGAAAATTTTCTTATAATAAATAGGGTGCATTATTTAGTTATAGCATGTAAAATTTTCTACAAACAATTTCAGATTATAGCCCAATTTGGCAATCCTAGTGATGACCCAAATAGCAAACCAACCCAACCTAACTCCTCTATATCTGGACAGATTACATTCCATTTGAATCAATCCAATAAACTTTTTTTGGTTTGGTGCAAACCAATAAATTTTCTTGGATAGATATGGTATACTCTTATAAGACAATCTTGGACAAGAAGGGAAAAAACTAGAGAGTGGAAGCAAAAGTTTAGTAATGGTCGTATTTTGTAGGAGTTGAATTCTATTCCATTTACTTAAATTTAAAAACCTCCTAATCAATTCATACCTATATTTTGAAAGTTTCGGTTTTATTTAGTTAAACCGAATACATATACGAGCAATAGGACTTAAAGAATAAGTTTGGAATCATGAGATTCCTTTCTAGATTCTTTTTCAAAGAATAAATTATGCTATATGCTATTGGATTAATGTCATTAATCAACTTTGCATCATTTTCTTTTTATCCCATTATCATGCTGTTTAAAGCCAAATCATGAATTGCTAATAATTCTTCTTTATACTACTCCCTCCGGTCCAAAATAAGTGATTTTCTGGTCTTTTTCTTGTGGTCCAATATAAGTGATTTTTTCGAAATACAAGAATGAATTTATTACCTTTTTCCTACATTGCCCTTGGAGTAAATAGTGTTGGAATATGTGTTAGGAGTATTTAAGTGGGATAGTAAAGGTTAATATGGTCAATTTCATTGCTAATTAATGCTAAAATGTGGATTTCTTAATATGCGTGAAAACAGATAAAAAATCACTTATTTTGAACCGGAAGAAGTACTAATAAAAGGGATGCTTAATTAAAGGAAAGCATTTATATGGTGTTAATAAATGAACGTAAAATTGCTTTAAAGATTTTGAATAACAGCTAGATGCTAAAGGAATAATTATTCTTCGGTTAGTTTTCGAGATGCCATGCTTTAAACGGAAAAAAGAAAATATAAAAGCATATAAAATTTTAGGATAAGAAATGTGGATCAGCTGAAGAACTTTATAAAACACTACTAATGAAATGGAGATTCTTTCTGTCTTTTCCAAAGGTCGAAAAACAAAAAGAAAGAAGTTATGATGCCAAAGGATTAAGGAAAATCGTACTTATTAAGTACATCAATCTTTTTAGCAGGTGAAGGAAGAATCATGTAATAGGGAGAAACCACTGATATAATTTTAATTATACTCCCTTAAATAAATTAAGGAGAATTAACCTAAAGAGTCACTCATTCAACCGTTTAAAATAAAAATAGTCGGCGAATATATAATATATGTGTAATCCATGCATGTATAATATATATGGGTCTAATCATGTATAATTCATGTATACCGAGTAGGGATATTAAATAGTAAATTTGGATGTGCAAAGATCACATCGATTAATTAGCAATCCAAATGCAAATTAAGATCAGAGGCGGATCCATAATTTAAATCATATGGGTTCAAGATTTTTAGCATTGAACCTATTATATTTTTAAAGTTATGAGTTCATATCTATTGATTTTGCAATTTTAATGAATTTCTGCATTAACAAACTTTTACTCTGCATCAAAATTTATGGATTCAATCGACCATGTCGGTTCAACGCTACATTCGCCCCTTATTAAGATGTAATGTAACAAATATCCAAGCTAGAATGCTTTGTGAACGAAAGCCTCTTCCAAATTTTTTAGTTTAGCTAATATGAATAGTTCACTAAAAATAGAACCATATTTTACACCAAAAAAAAAAAATCTTTATTTTTTTTCATTCTTGTTTTTTGGGATAGAAAATTGTCCATCATACATAATACTAGTTCTCTCTGTTACAAATAAATGACATTGTTGCATTATTGGCAAGTTTTTAAAGCCACATAAATATTATGATACAAATGTTATAACTATTCAATGCCATAAATTTCAAAAGTTTTCATTTTTCTTTTTAACTCCATATCATACAAAATGTTGCCACCATAAATTATGTTCGATTCATGAACCCTAATTTTGGATGAGCTCAGACGAGAAAAAAAGGAAGGAGATGAATGAGCTTAATTCAGACCACATAGGTCTTAAGGAGAGTTCTGATCGACCTGGTCCAGCGGCCCAACTCCTTATAACAAATGGACCATATGAGTTAGAGACGGGAATGGAGCCCAACAAAAGTAATTTTGAGCCCAATCAATATAACAATAGCACTTCATCAAGAAACCTCTTTAACCTTCCAGTAAATCCTATACCAAATACGTGTAAATAAAGTAGTTTATTAATTTTCTTTATTTTAGTATTATCCACAAGTTTGTTAGGCAAGAACCAATCAGGTAGGATACAATTGTAGGTAGTTGTAGAATAAGGGTTTTACATTTTTGCCCAAAGGGCTTGTATAAATATACACACTGTGCAGAGTACTTGAAATTCATTGAATAATATAAAAAAATTCCTAAACTCTGACATGGCATCAGAGCACAACTTTTCAATCTAAGAATATTCTCTTTTCATCTTTTCGCTTCTTCAACCTTCTCTTTCTTTCATTAGCATTCCCACTCTTTAGTATTCTTCTTCCGTGGCACCTTCAACAGAAGAAACAAGCTCAATTGTTACTGCTCCAAAAATTCTTGTTAGTGATGCTTCACAACCTTTTTACCTTCATCCATCAGATTCTCCAAGGATGGGCTTGGTGAACTCCATTTTTTTATGGAAAGAGCTATGGAGGCTGGCGTAAGGCCATTGTTTTTGCATTATCAGCTAAAAACAAGATTGGTTTCATTGATGGAAGCATCAAAGAACCAGATCTGAACTCAGATACGCACAAAGCCTGGAATGGATGTAACGGCATGGTTATATCTTGGTTGCTCAACTCCTCTCAAAGGATATAGCAGACAGTGTGCTCTACTCAAAGACTGCAAAGGACATCTGGACAGAATCGAAGGCCATGTTTGGCCAATGCAATGGAGCTTAGTTGTATCAATTGTAGAAAGAGTTATCAGAACTTGTTCAAGGTAACTCTGATGTTGCAGGATATGATACTAAGATTAAGAAAATATGTGATGAACTAGATACTCTTAATAAATGTATTGTTTGTTCTAATTATTGCTCTTGTGGAGGAAAGCAGAAGACTCTTAAGTCTCTTCAGGATTGTAGATTGATTCAGTTTCTGATGGGTCTCAATGACACGTATGGTGCTGTGAAGTGAAGCATACTTATGATCTGTCCACTTCCTAATGTGAACTAAGCTTACTCTATGCTCATTCAAGATGAGAAGCAGATAGAAATTCATGTTGGTGTTCATCCTACTGAATCAGCTTTTCTAGCATCAAAGCAATAATTTAACAATCACAAATTTGGGGATGAAAAGTACAAAGGAAACTTTGCTAGGAATATATCTAACTTGTTTTGTAATTACTAGGAAGAAACCAGGACATACTCTGGATAAATGCTATAGGATTGTTGGATTTCCCCCGGATTTCAAGTTCACTAAGCCTAGGAAGTTCCAAGGGAACCCTCACAGCAATGTTGTAACGACCTGGTCAGTCGTTTTGAGAGTTAGATCCCCTCTCCTCTATTAACTACTTCCCATGTATCAATTTATGCTATTGTGTCTTTCTGGGAGGGTTAGTTTGGGTTTTTGAGTGAATTGAGATACTAAGTCTCTTAATTGGAAGCTTAAGTTGGAAAAGTTGACCGGATGTCAACTTGTGTGTAATGACTTGGACTTGAATTTTGATTGTTATGTTAGCTTTGTTAGGTGATTTTGAACTTACGAGCGCGTCCGTAATGTGATTTGGAGGTCCATAGTAGAATTAGGCTTGAATTTGCGTAAGTGGGAATTTTGGTGATTTTGGACGGCAGGGAAATTTTGATATCGGGTTTAGAATGGAATTCCAGAAGTTGGAATAGGTTTGTAGTGTCATTTTCGACTTCTGTGCAAAATTTGAGGTCATTCGGACGAGATTTGATATGTTTCGATGTTTGTAGAATTTCGAAATTTCAAAGTTCATTAGGCTTAAATCCACATGAAATTGGTATTTTGATATTATTTGGAGTGATCCGAAGGTCCGACTAAGTTTGTATGGTGTTTTAGGATTGGTTGGTATGTTCGGTTGAGGTACCGGGGGTCTCGGGTGAGTTTCAGGTGCTTAACGGATAAAAACTAGACTTAGGAGAATTGTTGAGATTACTAGTTTTGGTGTCTTTTGCACCTGCGGTGAGAGGTCCGCAGGTACGGCCCCGAAGGAGTGAGTCTAAGGTCGCAGATGCAGTTTGTGAGGAGGATCCCAAGGATCCCAGGTGCGAGGGGTGTTCCGCATCTGCGATTCCTGCATATGCGTTGGAGGGATCGTAGAAGCGGTCTGGGACCGCAGAAGAGGACAAAGGTGCGCACACGCAGGTGCTACTATTTGATCGCAGAAGCAAACAAGGTGCTTTAAGTGAAATCCGCACTTGCGATGGAAATTTCATAGGTGTGGGACCGCAGATGCTGTTTTGGGGTCGCGGAAGCGAAATCGTTGGGCAGAAAAGAGAGAGTTCGAGGGTTCGAAATTCCTTCTTCATTTTTGGATTTGGGAGCTCGGAAATTGGCGATTCTTTGAGGGATTTTCAGGGAGACTTTGGGGTAACGATTACTAACTCGATTTTTTATCATATTTCATTAATCTATTGTTTTATTCTTCAGCTAATTAAGGAATTTGAGTGAGGAAGTTGGGAAAATGGGAAAAAAGTCCCGAAACCAAAAATCTGAGTTTTAAGTGGGATTCAGGCGTCAGATTTGCATAATTTTGTATGAGTGAACTTGTGAGTGAATGGGTGTTCATATTTGGTAACTTTTACTCGATTCCGAGACGTGGGCCCGAGAAAACGTTTTTAGCGATTTTCTAATTTCTTACTTCAACTTTGATTCTGTTCGCTAGATTAGTTTCTTGTGGTTATATTTATGTTATGTAATTGATTTTGGCTAGATTTTTTCCATTCAGAGTCGAATATTCGTGTCGGGTTGATTTGAGCTTGGTTCGAGGTAAGTGGCTTGCCTAACCTTGTTTCGGGGTAACTCCTCTTAGGATTGGTACTATTGTTGATATATGAGCGCCATGTACGTGAGGTGACGAGTACGTACACGAGCTATTTGTTGTAAAGCCTGATTTTCATTAAATAGTAACGTTATTTTCTTCTTATTTGAACTTATTAGCACGTGTAGTAACCCGTTAGATTAGGAGAGCATGCCTACTTTCCTTAACTATTTACTTGAACTACGTGCATCCTGTTTGGTGGTTCTTACCTGTTTTTCCTTAACTATTAGGTTGAATTATAAGATTTTATGCCGTAATTATTAAATTCTATTGTCTTGTTGCATATTTACTTTGTGAATACGAAACGGTATTTCGGGAGATCCCCATGTACTGCATATTTACTTTGGGACAACGGAACATTATTCCAGGAGATTCCCCCTCTCTTGAAAATTTACTTTGGGACTACGGAATGGTATTCCGGGAGATCCCTCTTCACCTTTACGTTTGGGACTACAAGACGCTATCTCGGGAGATCCCCTATTGATTTGCTGTGTACTGAGCTGTTGTTTTTCTATAATTTCTTCCTCGTTACATTTCAGTCATTATTACTATGATATTTCCTTTTGCTTTAACTTATTATATATAGATGTTCCGGTAGGGCCCTGACCTGACCTCTTCATGACTCGACCGAGGTTAGGCTTGGCACTTACTGGGTACCATTGTGGTGTATTCACGCCCTTCCTGCGCATGTTTTTCGTGTGCAGATCCAGGTATATCTTATCTACCGCATCAGTCGCATCGGCTTACCGGAGACTTCAAGGTACATCTGCATGCACCCGCAAATCCTCGGAGTCCCCCTATCCCTTATAGTGTTTTCCTTCCTTTATCTCTTTAGACACTATGTATAGAAAACAGTTAGACAAATTCTTAGCGCTTCTGACGCGAGATTACAGGGTTTTGGGAGTGCCTTGTATATTCGAGTGCTGGTTTACTTGTACATGTCGAGTGGCATCCTTATAAGTATATTATATCTATTGAAGTTAGTTGTTAATTATTGCTTTATTTACGCTATTTCGATATTATTAGGCCTACCTAGTCGTAGCGACTAGGTGCCGTCACGACGTCTTAAGAAAGGAGAAATGGTTCATGACAAGTTGGTATCAGAGCTCTAGGTTCATAAGAGTCGTGAGTCACAAGCCGGTTTATTAGAGTCTCGCGGATCGGTACAAAGACGTCCGTAATTATCTTCGGGAGGCTATGGAAATGTTAAGAACAATCATACTTCTTTGATTTCCTTGTTGTGCGAGTTATTGACATCAAATTCTAAAATTCTCTATTATATTCTTTCTCACAAATGGTGAGGACCCGTACCGAGAGATCCCATGATCAGGCACTCGAGCCCCCTATCAGAGCCGCCAGAGGCCGGGGCCAGGATAGAAGACGACCACGCGGTGCAGCCAAAGCACCTGCGCTAGATGCGACAGAGGAGCCCCCAGCAGCTCCAGCTGGAGGGCCGTCACCGGAGGTTCCTATTGCTGCTCCAGCCCTCCACGGGACTCTAGTCCAGTTCATGAGTATCTTCAACACTTTAACTCAGGCTGGATTGATACCAATAGCTCCCGCCACATCTCAGGCTGGGGGAGGGGCACACACTCCCATAGCCTGTACTCCTGAGCAGAAGGTCCAAGTTGATCATGCCCCAAAGTTTAGTACTATGCCACTCGTGGCTCCGGTTCAGCATGTGACCAGGGTAGCTGCTTCTGAGGCTGAGAATCTTAGATTTGAGAGGTACAAGAAGTACCACCCACGCACTTTCAGCGGATGCTCAGGGTTTTCTAGAGAAGTGTCATTGTATCCTTCGCACTATGGGCATAGCGGAGATGAGTGGGGTTTCTTTTACCACTTTCCAGATGAGAGGAGCAACCTATCAGTAGTGGCGTTCCTGTGAGCTGAGTAGTCCGGACGAGGCAACCTTACTCACTTGGACTCAGTTCTCAAATATGTTTTTGCGTGAGTATGTCCCTCAGAGCCTCATGGATTCTTGTTGTGCGGAGTTTGAGAAGTTGCTCCAGGGTTCTATGATTGTGTCGGAGTATGCAGTCCATTTCAGTGAGTTGGCTCGACATGCACCGACCTTGGTTGCCACAGTTCGGGAGAGGGTTCGTCGCTTCATTGAGGGACTCCACCCCAGTATCAAGACCAGTATGGCCAGGGAGTTAGAGATGGATATCTCTTATCACCACGTCGTGAGTATTTCTAGTAGAGTGAAGGGCATGCTTGCCCGGGACAGAGAGGAGAGAAAGGCCAAGATGTCTCAAGAGACTGGTTATAATTCTGGAGCTCGTGCCCCAACATCTCGCCATGGTAGGGGTTTTGTGAGTCGTCCGGTTCATTCAACTCTTCCATCCACCAGTGGTGTTCTAGCTCCTTCCAGGACTCAGGAGCCTTATTATGCACCACCAGTATCCAGTGTGCCTCCTGCTCGAGGTGCTATTAGTGGCCAGTCCAACAGATCTGGCCCGAGCCAGACACAACCGCCGCATCCTCCAAGGGGTTGTTTTGAGTGAGGTGATACTCTCCACATGGTGAGGGATTTCCCCAGACTTAGGATGGGTGTACCTCCACAGGCTTCTCAGCCGCCACGTGCTCCACCGAGTCCTCCGGACATGCTTCCAGCCCCAGTTGCTACCCCACCCACTCAGCTAGCTCGAGGTGGATCTCGGGGAGGCCGAGGTCACCCTAAAGGGGGAGGCCATGCCAAGTATTATTCTCTTCCAGCTCATTCATAGGCAGTTGCTTCCGACTATGTCATCTTAGATGTTATTCCATTCTGTCATAGGGATGCATCGGTATTATTTGACCCAGGCTCTACGTATTCATATGTGTCCTCTTATTCTGCTCCACATTTTGGGGTTTCTCAAGATTCTTTGAGTTCCCCTGTTTATGTATCTACTCCCGTGGGAGATTATCTTGTTGTAGCTAGGCATTAGTAGACGAGTACCTATGAATGGACCGCGTATATCGGTTGTTTTTGGTTTCTCTTAGTGGTTTTGAGACCAGAGCCGATTTATTATTGCTCAGCATGGTAGATTTTGATATTATCTTGGGCATGGACTAGTTGTCGCCCTATTATGTTATTCTTGATTGTCACGCTAAGACCATGACGATGGCTATGCCAGGCTTACCACTATTAGAGTGGAGGGGTATCTTAGAGTATACTCCTCGCATTGTTATTTCATGTTTTAAGGCTCGGCGAATGGTTGAGAAGGGTTGTGATGCGTATTTGGCCTATGTGACATGTCAGTGTTGATGCCCCTACATCTGAGTCAGTTCCAGTAGTGAGGGACTTCCCAGATGTGTTCCCAGCTAATCTTTTGGGCATGCCGCCCGACAAAGATATTGATTTTGGCATTGATTTGTTGTCGGGATCTCAGTCCATCTCTATTCCTTCTTACCGTATGGCCCTTTCTGAGTTGAAGGAGTTGAAGGAGCAGTTGCAGGAGTTGCTTGATAAGGGCTTCATTCGGCCCAGTGTGTCACCTTGGGGTGCTCCGGTCTTGTTTGTGAAGAAACAAGATGGTTCTATGCGTATGTGTATTGATTATCGCCAGCTGAACAAGGTTACAATAAAGAACTGGTATCCATTGCCTCACATTGATGAATTATTCCATCAGTTGCAGGGTGCCAGGATGTTTTCCAAGATTGACATGCGATCAGGATATCATCAGTTGAAGATTCGAGATCTGGATATCTCGAAGACTGCTTTCAGGACAAGATATGGTCACTATGAGTTTCTTGTCATGTCTTTTGGGATGTCCAATGCCCCATCAGCCTTTGTGCATTTGATACACAGTGTGTTCCGGCCTTATCTTGACTCCTTTGTCATTGTGGTTATTGATGACATCCTAGTGTATTTCCGGACTCGGGAAGATCATGGACAGCACGTAAGGACCGTGCTTCAAACTTTGAGGGAGAAGAGGTTGTATGCAAAATTTTCTAAGTGTGAGTTTTGGATTGACTCAATGGCATTATTGGGTAACATAGTATCGAGTGGTGGGATCAAGATAGATCTAAAAAAGTTGGAGGCAGTGCAGAGTTGGCCTAGACCGTCATCAACTACGGAGATCCGCAATTTCCTTGGTTTGGCGGGATACTACTGTCACTTTGTAGAGGGATTTTCATCTATTGCACCACCTATGACCAGGCTGACCCATAAGGGTGCTCCACTCAAGTGGACAGAGGAGTGTAAGGAGAGCTTTCAGAAGCCCAAGACAACTTTGACTACAGCCCCAGTATTGGTATTGCCTACAGGTTCGGGGTCTTACACCATCTATTGTGATGCTTCACAGATTGGTCTTGGCACGATGTTAATGCAGGACGGTAGGGTGATTGCCTACGCTTCCAGTGAAGGTGCATGAGAAGAATTATCCCGTCCACGATCTTGAGTTAGCAGCTATTGTTCACACCTTGAAGATCTGGCGCCACTATTTGTACGGTGTTCCTTGTGATATATATACTGATCACCGGAGTTTGCAACACTTGTTCAAGAAAAAGGATATTAACTTGCGTCAGCGGAGGAGGTTGGAGCTACTTATGTATTATGACATCACTATTTTATACCACCCTGGGAAGGCCAATGCAGTGGACGATGCTTTGAGTCACAGATCGAAGAGTTTGGGGAGTTTGGCATATCTTCTAGCATAAGTGATACTCTTAGCATTGGATGTTCAGGGATTAGTCATAAAGTTTGTGAGATTAGATATTTCTTAGCTAAGTCGAGTGTTGGCTTGCGTGATCTCTCGGTCTTCTCTTTATGACCGTATCAGGGGGCGCTAGTATGATGACCCCCATCTGCTCGTCCTTCAGGACAGGGTCCAAGTGATGACTACTTACTTTTATGAGCAGCTAGCTTGAATCTATATCCGAGATATTGTTTTCCTTTATGGTTTCCTAGTTTCCATCATTTTAGACAGAGGCACATAGTTTTCATCACGGTTCTGAAGAGTCGTACACCAGGAGTTGGGCACTAGGGCAGAGCATAGCACAACATTTCACTCTCAGACGGATGGGCAGTCCGAGTGCACTATTTGTCGCGCCCCCTTTTCCTCGCGAAATCGGGTTTCAACATTTTTGGGACAACTCCTTTTTGGGATGGGTAAGGAATTGGAAGAGTCGCCACCTAACGGATTAAGGTGCGGTAGGGAACCTAGAGCAAATAACTCGTATAACCAGTTTACATCACCAGAGATCGGGTAAGGGATCAAATTACCTTGAGGGGGAGGTGTTAGGCACCCCTCGAGGTCCAAAACGGTGGGTCCCGACCAAACATACATTAACGAAATTATTCTAAAAGGAAATAGAGCAATTTGGACAAATATAATACTCAATTTATTTTAAACAGGAATAGGGGGGTCCTATGGTTTTTAGCCTATAGGATCACCTTGTGCAATACTTTGTAACTCCCTTAAGTAGGGGTGTTACTCATAGAATTAGCGCACAGACTATCATCTCCTTACTACCCAATTACTATCTTTAAGTTTTTACTTAAGCGTTCTAGTCGATTTTAGCTTGTACCCTATGCGTGCACTACCCGTCCCTTACCTATGGCCCTAGAGGTGTTAGGACCTCTATTTGGGATAGTTCTAGACCCAACCTATGTTGCTCAAAAATGGAAAATCTAGGCTACAAGCAAGAACAAATATAACTTTCAAATAAGAAACAAGTATAAGCTCATATTAACCTCCACACATAAAGCAACAAAGGCACGCAATTGATTTTAAAGCTCCTATAGGCAGTGTATCTATACAATAAGAAAAATGCAGAGGCAGTTTTATTATTAGGGCGGGTATTAAAACCTATTGTTTGCCTACTGATTTTATTCAGTATAATATGGGCATTTCAGGCAGTATCACATTTATAAACCCAGAACTCAATCCTACAGGTATGTTGCCTAAGTGATTGATAGTAACGATTGAATTCAAAATCTACCAACAGGACCCTATAGGCATGATTTCTACGAGCTTATTAATTACAGACCTATATACATGATTTCTAAGTGTAGCACTGATTTTAACTTACAGATATAGGTTTTATTTCGTTTTTCAATCCTATAGGCATGCTTTCTAGTTGTTGAATTGATTCAAATCCTATAGACATGATTTCTAGTTACTGAAACTGATTTTTATCCTATAAACATGATATCTATTAACCGTGTATGGGTAGAAATTATGCAGATTGCCAGGAAGAAACAATTAACTTAAACAACAAGGTCATATAGGCATGATTGCAAATGCACATTTGTAGGAAACGTGGATAGATCCTATGAACATGATTTCTAATATGCATTTAATGCCAACCCTAAAGTAAGGATCTCTAATATGCAAGTATGGAACTCCGAATTAATACCATCACAAAAGTCCTATAGGAAGGATTTCTAAACGCAGTATAGAACTCGCACAGTTATACAAAATTAACAACATAATTGAATCATATAGGCAGGATTTCTACCCAGTTTAGCAAAAAGAAATAAGACCCCCCCCCCCC
>ML270847.1:1450-13351 GCA_005239495.1 Nicotiana undulata | reverse complement strand
AAAAAAAAAAAAAACCCCCCCCCCCCCAACTTAACTAAATATCCCCAAAGTTGTTATTACAAAGTTATTACAGACAAGAATAACCGAATGAATTACATAATAGTAATAGTTACACTATAGGGAGCCTTCATTAGGCCCAAATAAACCTGGGAACCAGTCCTTCCAACCATAAACACTTTGAAGCACGGCATAATGATTCATCCATAGCAAATTAGAACCAGGTTTCCAGTGTGTCAAAGTTCCCAAGGACCTCAGGGTACCCAAGTAAATGCTCACACCAGAACCTCACATTCAGAATATAGTTCATAAGAGATTGGAAAACCAATCCCTAGTGTGTCAGAGTTCACAAGAGTCTAATGTGGACCCTGAACAGTGCTCACACTGGGGTGGTTGGGAACCTAAGGGACTAAGAGTGGGGGTTTTAAAAATTTATACATAAAAGGGGGTAGGGGAAGGTTTTAAAATAGTTGTATTTTAGAAGAAACAAGATTCATAACACAGAGTTGCAGGCAGAACTGCACTAAGAAAACAAACAAAGTTAATGCTTAAACACATAGTTCAAATAAGTTGAAGTCTAGTTAAGTAAAATATCCATACTAGTGCTTATGACAATCATTATTTTAATCATATTACTGTTAGGAAAAAAAAAACAGTTGAGCTGACCAGGCATTTGAAACTAAATAACCATACGAAAATCTGTAGAGTTAGGATTAATGAACCAATTTCATGCTAGTGGTATCGATACTAAGTTCAAAACTGGTGTAGGATTAAGAGGTAGTGCATGAAACAAATCTGACATTAGTGCTAACTTATGAGTGGAAAATAACTTAATCCTAAATTAACAATGTTACTAAATGAGATCATATAATCATATAAAATGACGAAATCATACTGGGAATTGAAACATGCTAGTCGAGCAGCACATAGAAAATGAAATTACAAAGGGTTAGGGCAAGCAGTTAAGTAAGAAAGCAAGTAAATATGCCAAGCAGTTAGGCTCCAGAATAACTTGGCCTTGGCTTTCAGCCGGCCAAGACCAGAGACAATTAGCACATAAATCAAAATAAGAGAGAGAGCTTAAGTTTTTAGAGAGAGTATGAGAATTCAAGTCTATCCCAAAGGTGAGAAGGAGAAAGAGTTTAAATAGAACTCAATTAAACAGACGGATAAGGTAATAAATCAGTCGTACACAAATAAGGAATGAGAATAACTATAGAATCAATTAAAGTCGGGTGCAATCAATTAGCAGAATATAACAACGTATAATCAGGCAAGCATTACTTAGATTAAGGAAAGTATTACATAGAATCAATCAATAGACAAATGTCAAATCAAATAAGGTAAGGAAATAATGAGGATAGGGTAAATCGAACAAAATAAGGAAATATTAGTACCATACAAGAAAGGAAAGGCTGAAATCTCAGTAATATATTTCAAAAGCCTAATTTTGGGGTAAACTATAAAATCAGCGGAGCAAAATAAGGTAGACAAGAGAATATTCAAAAGGGAAACCATTAGCACAATATCACATAATGAACCTAGACAGGGGTTTTAAAAGACAACAGGAACGAATTTGGTTCAACTAAGATATGAAAAACCCTAATTTTAAGTAAGCACAGATAGAGCAATAAATAAAGAATCGTTTGTTTTAATAAGAAGAACATAGACAGAGAGTTATTAAAGAAAACATGAGACTCTAACCGAATCTGGTTTGATTAGAGAAGGTTAAAACCCTAGTTTTAGGCAAGTAAAAGATTTGACGAAAAATAGGCAGATTTATGAGTAGCAAAGTGAATATAGAAAAAGAATAATAGTAAATCGAACTAAAGTTGAACCAAATCTGGTTCGAACCAAAGATCTGAAAGCCCTAACATTAGGTTAGGTATAAATCAATACAAGATATCAAAATATTAGTATTCACAGAGGTTAGGATGAACATAGATGGAAATAACTAACCGATGAAAGATTTTGAACCAGATTTGGTTCGAATCTCATGAGATTCTCTTGTCATTTGATGAAAGAAAGTTAAGTAACACCAAAGATGAGTAGCCGGTAAAGAAAGGGGCTAGATAAGGTAGGAAATCACCAAATGATTCCATTTCTGGGGTAGGAATCAAGGGGGAAATGGGAGTGCGGCGCTAGGGTTTCAGAAGAGAAAGGGGAGAGAGACGAGAGAATTTGAGGGAGGAGGGTAGGTGGAAAATGGGTTAGGGTTATAGGGGTTGGTATAATTAAAAGGGGTTGGGGTGTTGGGAGCCGTTGATCTTCTGAGATTTTACAAGGGAATTGGGTCAGGGTTTTAAATGGGTATGGGTCTTGGTTTGATACGGGTATGGGTATTGGGTTAGGTTATTAGGCTGGGGTAATGGGTAGTAGGCTTGGTCCGAAATTAATTAAGAAAAATGCTAGATTTTAAATACCCAATTAAATCAATAAAATAATTTATAAAAATAATTAATAAATAATAAAAATGTCATTTGTGCATGAAAATGATTTAAAATGATTACTTAAAATTATAAAAATATTAAAAGTCATTTTCTTTATAAATAATGTAATTATGCGTATGTGTGCTATCATTGCAAAATATTGCAATTTTAGCCTAATGATGCAAATATTATTATACATAAAAATGGTTAAGGCCTAATATGAATATAAATGATAAAAATTAAATAATAAATTATTATAAATTATTTGTGATGCAATTAATAATTATTTATGTTATAAAATGCAGGAATAAATTAATTAAAACTTTTTAAAAATTATGGAAAAATATAGAAAAATACTTGATGATGCTCATGCCCTATTTTGAAGGTATATATGTATTTAAAATATATGTGGGAAAAATTGGGTATCAACAGCTGCCCCTCTTTACCCAGGAAGGATGGAAGAGTTGTCTGGTAAAAACATGATGACCAATTTTGACCGAATAGGGTGATTTCAAAGATATAGGCCGCACTCTGGTTTCAGAGCTGCCTACATGTCACTGGTTTTACAGGAATCAGGCCGTGCGTAGTTCTGGATATAACGGTGGAATAAACCGATGGAGTTGTCGCAAGAACGGACAAAAGGTTCCGAGTAGGATTACTTGGGGATGTGAGCACGTGATTTTTCACCCACCATATACTCCTACAAAACTCAATAAAATAAATTAATTTTATAAATTTTGTTGAATTTTATTGATTAATTGTGAATTGTCTTGCATTTGCATATTCATAATTCGTCTTTAAAATTATTTAAAATGGCAAGGAATTATAAGTTCATTATTTGTAATTAATTGAATTAAGTAGCAAACAGATGATGATCATTTGATGTAATGTAGTTTTGACAACTAATTACTAAATTAATCATTTTTTATCTGACAAAGCTATAGATTTAATTAGGTGTATTGGATCAATTGTTTTATTCCTAATTAGTCTGTAATTAGACGAAATAAAGACAAAATTGATTGTTTTAATCTTTTGAATTTAATTAGGTTTGTTTTTAATTGGATTAATTGAGTTTAATTAAACCTAAAGTCCTAAAAACCGGAATGGGCCAAATGACCCAAGCCCAAACCTTCCTCTCTACGCCCCATTTACCCAGGCCCAACCAATTAAACTCGGCCGACCCCAGCCCCATCCAAACGACCTCGTTTCGTCTAAAGAACGAATCCCAGCCGTTGATCAGAATAGATCGAACGGCTGGGAACTCTCACAACCCCTACTATAAAACTGTTCCTAAGCCCCCTACCCCCATTCACTTAGAAGTCTAACCCCCCCCCCCCCCTTCCCCTTCATCTCTTCCCTCTCTCTAAATATCAGTTGGTCTCCGCCGCCCCTCCACTGTCCCTCTGCCGGCCAGAAATTGCCTCCAGCGGCGGAGCATCACCAAATGACCCCAAATAGTTACTAGACCATCTCCTCCTCCTCCTCCTCAGTCACCTCCCACCATCTATTTCACCAAAATCCCACCCAAAATCTTCCAATTTCAGATCTAGGATTCCGAAACCCTAGTTCTCTTATGCTCGCCGATTCAATGACTTTCAACGACACGGACCTTCATGAGTTAGTTTCTCTTGACAAAGAGCAATTTATTCATGAGGGTTTGACTCGTTCTCAAACCCGTCGGAGTCCGGCCAAACTCCGGCCAGCCGCCGGAATACGGTCAATTTGTTCCCACTTAACCAGGTGCTTTCCCTCTTCCTGTTATTTGCTAAAAACTGATCACTTTGGTTAGAGTTTGGCCCCACTTGTTTAAATTTGAAAACTGTCTGGTTAAGACCTGTCTTTCTTGTTTCTCTGTAAATTTCCTGAATATGACAACATGTTTTATGTGATTAACATGTTCGTTAATTTGATTTATCTTGTGATTTTGTTTAAATTCTCTTCTATTGTTTGCCTATGCCTATTCATGTTTCTTCTATTTAATTAAGTTCAAACTCAGAATCTATTCCATGTTGATTGTGCAGTAGTTCCCGTTAATTAGTAATAAAGGTTTCTTGACAATCACGATAATCAGCGTAGTTCAGTTTATCCCTATATGCATTGTTCCTGTGATTCCGTTCCTCATTGGATTAGATTATTATTATGAGTGTTATATCCATCAATCTGCTAGAACATACTATTTCTTTAAGCATGAACACCTGTTAATTATTGCCTCATAATTCACCTGATTAGGTTAATAATTAGGATTGGTCGACTAATTGTCAATTAATTAGGAAAAAATAATTAATCCCGAGCCGGTGTATGGTCATGGATTAACCTAGTGTAATTAACCTAGCCTAATCCTATTAAATATGACCTTCCAAAAGACATTTAGTTAACCTAGGTCAATAACTCCTTTAATAAGCAGTTAAGTCCTGAATTCTAATTAGGATAATTAGCTAGGTCTATTTGATTGAAGCAAATCAACTAATCTGAATTCAAGAAGGTTAAGTTAACTAATCTTTATTAGATTAATTAAACAAAGAATAAACTGATAACTAACTGAGAACACCTAGTAATCTTAATTAACTAGAGAGCCTAACTAGGGTTAATTAACTAGAGTTAATAGATAACCCAATCAACATTAACCCTAGTTATCTAAGGGTAATTTCTAAGGACTTTAAGGGGTAGAATAGAATTTTTAGTTGAGGGAATCTTGGGTGTAACAACCCAAGAACCATCTAGAATAAAGAAATCAGATTTTATGGGGTTAAGAGGGTAATTTCAGGGGGTTAGAACTATCTAGAATGGTGATGTTGTCCCAAAAGGATAGGGTTGACAGCTGTACCTGCTAAGCATATCCTATCCCAAATACCCCTATAAATACCTGACATTATTCTCTGATTTGGGGGGATTTTTTTTGGAGGAAATTTTACACTTCGTAGCTACTGAAAAATATGAAAATTAGATAACAGATTTTTCTATAAACGTTTTACAAAAAGTTCTTCTGGAATACTGTTTTTCCTTGCTCTCAAAAAACATGAAGTATTAAAAACACACTGAAACCATGAGTACACACTTTTTGAGAAGATCTCGTTTCTCTCTAGCTTATTTCTCTTCAAATTCTGGTTTGGTCAAGTCTATTCTAGGGGATTCAGTTTTGAATATTGCTGGTTTATACTGTTGTTGCTGTGTTGAGATTCATTAAGCTCTGGTTTTCTTTGACTCTATTGAGTCATTTATTGCTGATTTTTCTCTGAAAGGTATGTAATCATGATCCATTCTGAATGAAATCTTTTTCTTGTGTGAATCTGTCTTTATGTTGGTGTGTAGTTATATTTGGTTATGGATTTCAAAGTATTTGTTAGTTTGGTGCTTTCTTTTGTTAAATTTCTAAACAGTAGGAATTTCTTGACTAATTTCAGAATATTTAAAGTCATTATGGCATAATGAGTTACTTTGATAGTCTAGTCACATCTAGCACATTCATTAGCTTAATTTGATATCCTCTATGTTTGTATCTGTTTATGCGCATAAGTTCTAATCGAGATTAAATACTAAAGTAAGCATAAAGGGTACACGAATTTGACCTATTCGTGGTCAGATGCATCCCCATAGCTATGCATAAAAATTCTTTTGTCTTTGTTGAAAATTTGCAGGTGTTGGCCCGAAGATGTTTAGCAGCAGTAGTAATGAATCTCATCTTAGTTTAGAAATAATTTTGTTTTCTTTTTTACTAGCTGTAATTTCGACATGCTGATTCAAAATACGTTAGTTGTAAAACATATACCGGACATTATTAAATTAATATTCAATTTATGTTACTTTATTTATTGATATGAACCTGAGCCAGCTTGATAAACAACCCGTTAAAGCTGGACCCCCAGGCTATTGGTCCTAAAGGGGACAAAAGCCCATATACCTTACGGCTATGTCTTCATTTCAATATCACTACAATATAGATTTATTTTTAGAATTTAAACGTTTTATTATAAAAATTTCTATATAATTTCGATGTTAAAACGAATTCATCCGAAGCTCCCAGGTTTATTTAAACCAAAGAAAACCTGTCTCAATCCTATGATTTTCTTTGAAGGCTGTTTACATCACTTCGGATAAATTTCGATCTCTTGTGCAATGGCCAATATATATGAGTTACGAACTAGATAACATGAATTCCTACTATTCGAAATTGATAAAACCATTTAGTTGGGTGATTTAGTATAACTAACCGTGATTATTAGATCTTTTAAATATGTGTTTGATCCTTTAAATTTGCAAAATCAGTAGTTCTGCTTTTGAGATTCTTTGTAAACCTGTCAATGTAGCATGTTTCTAATTAATTGGCTTCCTCCTTTCACAACTAGCCATAATTAGGATTGGCCAAAGTGGTAAATGGCCAATTGGGCTAAAACATGGCCATAGCCCAAACGCTTGCCTTTAGGGTAGTAAATCTAATTTCTAGATTATTTTATACATATCTTATGGGCTGAGGATACCTCTTTTAGATTAAATTATAAAACTTAACGAATAATACAATATTGCTTCAAATAAGTCTTTTCGTGACTATACATAACCTACACTCGGGTGTGGCAACTCGTGCCCCCGACCCTAACTTCAAACAATAATAACCACACATAGCAATCGCGGGTGCATTTCATGTGACGCGGTTGTGATGTGTCTAAAAATAACAAGTGCACGTCATCGTGACTTGTCTCAAGATAAATTCATAAACATAAAAAATGATTTATATACATACCCCGAAAAGCTAAAATACCTCTTTTAGATAAAAATTCAAAAAATTAGAGAATAATTGAGTATCGCCTCAAATAGGCATTTTAAAATCGTCATGACTATATAATCTACACTCGGGTGTGGAAACTCGTGTCCCCGACTCTAACTCAAAACAACAATAAAAATTGCATGTTGTAATTGCGGGTGCATTTCATGTGGCGCAGTTATAATGTGTCCAAAAACAAACAAGTGAACGCCATCGTGACTTGTTTCAAAGATAAATCCATAAATTAAAGGCGGTTTTAAAAATCAAAAAGGCTAAATACACAATAGACTAAACACGCAAACAATCAGATAATTTAGGCCAAATGTATATAGTAAGCGACCGTGCTAGAACCACGGAACTCGAGAATGCCTAACACCTTCTCTCGGGTTAACAGAATTCCTTGGATTTCTGGGCGCAGAAAACTTAAAACAGAGTCTAAATTTCCTCAGTTTGGGATTTCCAAAACTTAACGGTGTCCCGGAGCATCGTCAAAAATTTGGGTGGCGACTCTGAAATAATAAATAAATCCCAAATCCGAATAATGTCACTTAATGTGAAAAAACTCCCTTATTACCCTTCATTAATCCGGGTAGTGAAAAAGGAGGTGTGACAGCTATGGCGACTCTGTTGGGGAACTGCGAACGTAGAATCTCTGGTTCATGGTTCAGGAATTCGAGCTTAGATAACTATTATATTTTGGATTTCATTATTTGATTGTACGTGTTTGAACCTAATGTGCTAATTGCCGTTTTTACCGCTTTGGTATTATTTGAATTGCATATAAACAGTGCCGAAACGCTTCCTCTCTCTGAGTTTTCTAAATCATCTGGGAAGTGTGCACTTCGTGTTGTGACTTCTTTTCTATTAGAGTCATCCAAATTTTAGAACGAGGTACAGACAAGTTGCAAAACCGGTGAAGCTTCTATATTCCCGGTATGCTGACCCGACCTCGGCTCGAGTTGTCCGCTCGGGTAAGCCTTATGTAGAACAAAACCCTAGGATATAAACTTAGTATAACATAGCCTCATGCCGGATCCCTAGTAGGAACGATTATCTTCATCATGTGAATTTGACTTAGGGGACTCAACATAGGGGTTGGGTTCGTCTAGGACAGGTGAACCCAAAATGAAAGACCATCCTGATGCATCCTATTTGCTATGTGTACAATATTTTATTTTGGTTTGTTTGTTGACCGGCTAAAAGAAGATAACAGAAAAACCAAGAGAGAAATAGAGATTTATGCGATTTTTTAAAAAGCCCCGATATTCAAAATCATCCCGAAACTCTGTTAAAATTTTCGAAAATAGAGGGAAAAAAAGAGATGGAAAATAGTATTTCAAAATAAAGTGAGTCGGTGCATATTTGTCAAAATTATGTCGAGATCTCCCGAGCTACGCATTGTTTGATTCTCACCAGTGTGGGATACGTCGGCAACCCTCATCGGGTCCAACCTTATTTATTTATTTTTCAAAATAGAAAGATACGGTCGCAAAATTAGGTGATGTCGTTCTTGCCTAAATAGCCAATTGTCCCAACGGGACGCCGGAAGGTTGTTTTTGCAAAAATAGCCACCTGTGGTCTTTTCCAAAATTTTGACCCAATTAGCGAGCACAACCCTAAAAACTTCCTACCCAAAATATTGAAGGGCCGTATTTGCAAGGGTGGTCTGTTTTTCTTAATTACAAGACTTTTGCAAAAATAGCAGTTTTCTTTAGCTTTGGTCAAAAAATAAATTATGGCTTTGTTTTTTAACCAAATCACTTAATAAATGTGCAGGATAAGCACTGTCAAAATATCCCTTTTAGAGTTGTCGAGGAAATTACCGTAAGACTCCATATCTGGTGGAGGGACCTGGGGGAAGTTAGCAGAAAATCCGCGGTAAAAGCCTTGGGCGGGCTCACTGGTCTTCTAAAAATTAAGCCAAGATTGGACGTCATCGAGGCTCTAGTATCATTTTGGGACCCTGCTCATAACGTGTTCCAATTTTAAGACTTTGAGTTGACACCCACGCTAGAGGAAATAGCAGGGTATGCTTGCCTAAGTGAAAATCTCAGGAGTCGATATCCAGTAGCTCCTAGGGCTGTGACTCCCCATAAGTTCTAAGATATGCTTAGCATCAGCCGGGAAATCCAAGACTCGCATCTATCCGAGAGGCTCTGAACTTTCTATTTCTTATATAGTCGCTACAGAGATCCTCGGGGTTACAAAGCTGATAACAGTGGCCTGACTCTCACAAGAACCAAGCTAAATGGGAAGCCTGCCGAGGTTTGGATTTCGTGGTGACACTCCTAGGTACCTTAATCTGCCCAAGGAGTGACAGGCGCATAGATATCGGACTTGCAGGGGTGGCAGATTTCATGCTGAAAAAAAACAAATGGCACCCTTATACCGATGATCTTAGCCGAGATTTACCGTGCTCTAACAGTTTGCCCGTCTGTGGGAAGATTCTTTGAGGGGTGCAACCTGCTTCTACATATATGGATGATTGAGCACCTCTGTCACCGCCCAAGCTACATGAACTACGACTTAACCGGTTTGAATTATATCAAAGAACACAATACTCGGGTAGAGGGCCACAAATTTCCTGAGGGCACAGAGGCCTGGCTCTCACATTTGAGTTCATTGACTGCCGGCCGAATCGAGTGGACATTCGGGTGGCTCCCTGTCGGCGAGGTTATCAATATGTCTGCTGAGGTGTGCTATATTTTGTTAATGGTTCTGCCAAGCATTCATCCATATGCCCCACATCGGGTCTTACAGCAGTTGGGAAGACAACAGGGCGTCCCGCATGATGAGGACCTAAGCCAACAAGCCATTGAGATGTGTCCGAGAGCTGCATTTTCGGAAAATAGGGTCCGTTAGATATGGAACTAGTGCAGATTTTTAGAGCCTCAGAATCGAGTAAGAAACTTATCCCAAGGGGAAGTAGAGACAACCTATATTTCTTGGTATGGTAGAAGAGGCAGGGAGCACCAAGATCCAGAACGACATGAAAAAAGACCTCACGAGCACCAAGATCCAGAACTACCTGAAAAAAGACCTCACGTACAGCATTTCGCTAAACAAACACAAGAGGACTGGGCTTGGTTAGAGAAAGAAAACAACTACCGGGCCACCATAAGTAAACTAGAGGCCCAGCTCAGGGAGCTCAATTTTGAAAACACTAGACAAGCCGCCACGGCTGAAGGGGAAAGACACAGGCTAAACAAAGAAAATGAAGCCCTCCATGCTCATATCCAAAAAATGAAGATAGCTATTGAAAACCCTGATAGAAGCAGAGATTATGAAAGATTTATCACCGGTCTCAGGCAAAAGTTGTGTAGCTATGGTGATGACCTGGACAAAGCCGAAGAGGATCTAGCCCAAGTTCTGGAAAATTTGACAAAGAACGCGGCGAAAAGAGCAGAATATGTGCAAAAATTGAAGAGAAAGCATGACCAAGAAGTCACGGGTTTAAAAGAAAAGACGGCCGCCTTTGAAAACGAAATGGCCAAACAAGCCAAAAGATTTAAAGTAGAAAGAGAACAGTGCTATACCATGATGGATCAATTGGAGGGAGAATTGCAACAATGGCAAGAACAAAGTCACAAAGACGCTCAGGTTTTAGAGGCAAGATCTCAGCAGATCGGGCGTCTACTTCAAGAAAAAGGTATTATCAGGAAAAGGGTCCGGGATATAACCGATTACATTGTCACCAAATGCAAGGAATGCGAAGATATGACTCGGACCACTTTCTTCGCAGCGGTAATGATCTTCGTCCACAAGATAATGGATGACCTATACCGCCTCCAGCAAGATATGGCACGCAGGCCCGTGGCAAGGCCGAATGATGCCCCACGGGTCCCTGGAGCAATGGAATCACTGATGTATTCTTGATGTTTTTTCGAGTCTGTATTTTATTTTCCTGCTGTGTTCTTGTCTAAGTCCACTGTAGTTTTTTACATTTCCAATAAAGTATGTCTTGAGTCTTTTGTAGTTTTAAAATTTCAAAAAAAATGTACTGAAGTTTCTTGTAATGAATGAAGCTAGAAGATTTTATATAATGAATGAATGTTTTGAAAAAAAAAATGTGTATTTCCTTCGGATTTATCCCTTGAACTACGTGATGATCTGATTCACGCGGCACCGTGATACGTAGGCAATCCACATAGGATTCAATCATAACCTTAAGAAAGGAAATTGAGTGAGAAATAAAAGAGTAAAAAATAACAAAAGAAAGAAAAGAGTGATAAAATGACAGAGAAAAACAAAGGGTGAAAATAGAATAAAAAAGGGGAAGTTCAAACCCGAGGAATAAAGCCGGGATGAAACACACAACTGTTGCAAAACGTATAGAAAGAGTTTAATTTCCTAGGTGCATTGCATACCCCAAACATGCGATTTCCTATGTGATAAATGTTTCAACCTAACGTTTTGTGGTTTGCTCTTAAAGGTGTTTTTAGGTGGTTGGTTTTGCGGTAACCTAGCTTCCCATCCTTACTTCACTAGATCAAAAGGGAGCATAGAAATGACATTTGAAGGTCACTTACCAATCGTCGACTTGTCACGACCCAAAATCCCACCTTCGGGCCATGACTGCGTCTAACGTTGAACTCGCTAGACAAGCCAACGTTTGAACTAAATAAAACTCATTAACAACTAAAACGAACAAGATAACTAAGGCATCGATGGTCAACAATATGAAGGTTAACAAATTACCAAAAATAATATAGCAACTTC
>MDKH01177295.1:0-14047 GCA_005239495.1 Nicotiana undulata | reverse complement strand
ATTATTTCCAAGACAGTGTAGTATTTTCATTTCCAGACTTGTATTTAGTATTCCAGTAGTCAGCCCGTGAGATTGTGACACCCCGGTTTTGGGATTGTTCGTGGTAGATATCCTATCATTTTATTTTTGAGTTTTTCTAAGATATTGTTATTATTTCTCTGTTGTGAAACAATTGAAGGGATTTTGAAGGGCCCAGTAAAGTTTGAGAGTTACCAGTGTGGAAGGTGTTACGTTGTTTAAGTTTATCATGTCTTTATTCTTCGCATGCTTAAGGTTTTCCTTATTTTTATTAAGAAAATGTTTACAGGATTTTGTTGGAAATTTGTTAAAAGCGGCGAACCATCGTTTCGTTCAGTATTAAATGATTATAAATTACTATTGCAAGTTATACGTTGGCTGGCCTAGCGGGTTCAACGTTAGGTGCAGTCACGGCCCAAAGGGTGGGAATTTGGGTCGTGACAATTAGATCCGAGAGCGAAAGAGATTCTTAAAGTTCTCCCGCGGGGAAACCCAATGCGATATTCCCTTAACTGCAAATTCACTAGCACCGATTATGAACCCGGAAAGGGAAGAGCACTGTCTACTCATACTGTCACACCGGCAAGGAGTTTCACTTTCTAAATAGAAAGGAAGCGGGCAGGCGCACCTTTTACAAGAGTAGAAGCTAGTACTCAAAATTTGTATTCTATTCCCCATTATTTATCTTTCTCGCTATTAGAAATATCATAAGAGAAGAAAGAAGTTCATGTAGGTTGGATCCTCGCATAGATAAATGCTATCCGACTTGAATGATCGATGGCTGATAGGCCTACAGACGCTTGACGCCCCGGAATTGTAATAACCCAAAATATTCTTTTTATATATATACTTATTAAATAAGGGATTGGAATAAACTTTATTTATAGCTATTGAATGAGATACTAAGGTAGTAAAATAGTGTATCAAATAAGTGGTTAGTGGGCTAGTTACATATTAGTATAAATTAAGAATTAAAAGTATGTAACTTTAATTTAATATTTAAAAGGTATATATGTGGGCCAAGCCTACCTTTTTAACACCCCACGAGAGTTTTTCTTATAGGGCATTAGGCATACTAGGGCTTATAGTTGTTAGCAAGAAAATTTCAATAAAAAGAGAGGATTTTCTTTCAAGAATTCGTTGGCTGCATTGAAAGCTAGCAGCGTGTGTTTTAGAGCTCCAGGTAATGAGATTACTTTGGTTCAATAATCTATACTTTGAATACCTATTGTTGTGATATTTTTGGTAAGATTAATTATGGAATTAATGACCTAATGATTGATAATGCTTAGTTATTCATATTGAAAAGACAAGTACTATTTGAATTATAAATTGTTCAATGAATGCAATCTTTCGTAGAAGGAATTTGGATAATCTGGTGGTATATCTACTCTCATCGTGGTACATTTTCATATGGAAAATTATAGTTATCATTATCACATATTAAAGATTAAGCAATTAAAGGATAAGTTGATTGTGCAATATTTTTAGAAAAATTATGATAGCTACTACACAATTTTGACCCTTTCCCTAGGAGTCATAATGATTAGCTTCAGTGATTTGATAACAACAATGAAACGTAATATTAGATTATGTATATAGTAGTTGTTGATTTTAACGTGAGCCAACAATTATGTTTTCAAGGTTCTGGATATTGTTGGATTTATATGTCACTGTGTTGTTTCCGATTTATATTCTATGATGATGATTATTATTTCGGGACATGAATATTGGTATACTGGATATGTACATGAAATATATTTTTACCTTTAAAAATATATATGGTATTTGATATGTGGAATATTAAGATTTAACTCTAAGCTTGAAAGTTAAGAATATTGAGATTTGACCGGATTAGCATAATTAACCTTGTTAACTAATATTTTGTATAGATTGAGGCCATTGAGATTGTTCTTGATTGGCGTTCTAGACTTTGCAAGGTTGATGAACTTGTCGTTAGTGAGGTAAGTAACAGTTTTAACTCTGGCTTTGAGGGTATACACCCGAAGAAAGTGATATCATGTGATTGTTTGGTGGTGATACCCATGCTAGGTGACGGGCGTGTGGGTGTGCACCGCGAAGGATTGAGACTTGGTCCGTCCCGTGAGGCTGTGAGGCCTAATGGCTATTATCTGTGGTTTTATGTTTACTTGTTGTTGAACTTGTTTGACTTCATGTTAGAGATCATGTTTAGGCTTTATTCATGCTCAATATATTATTTGAACTCAGTCGTAGAAGTTATTGTACATGTTTACCTCGGTCTCTATTACTTGCTAATATGTTGTGATACTCGATGTGGGTTGTGTCCCCTTATTTGTTGATGATGGTGAGACTAGTGAGGTACATGATTGAGTGAGACTGATGGTCTGGTTGTGAGGATATTAATACCATAGCGCGTGAGCTGTCCGCGTAGCACGTGAGTTGTCCGTGCGGGTCCAGGTATTGATACCATAGCGCGTGAGCTGTCGCGTAGCACGTGAGCTGTCCATGCGGATCCAGGTATTGATATTATGGCACGTGAGTTGTCCGTGCTTAGAGCATATTATGGTACGTGAACTGTCTGTGCCTAGAGCTTGGGCTTTGGGAGCCCCTCCGGAGTTGAGTGTATTGAGTGTTGAGTGTTGAGTGCTGAGTGCGAGTGATGAGTGAAGAAGTGACACTGCTGTGAGATAGTATTTATTTGTGTGGTTGCTGCAATTTATCTGTTAAGTTTCTTTGTGGCATTTACAAAGTTATGGGATTTACATGTTTATTCATGTTATTGTTTTTATAAATTGTGAAAATAAATAATTGGACTGTTTTATTTAGCTCGTCACTACTACTCCGTTCCTTAGTTATTTCTGTTACTACTGAGGCGGTTGTACTCATACTACACCCTGCACTATATGTGCAGATCCAGGTGAGTTGGAAGGCGGCGATCGTTGAGTTCAGGCCGGCTATCTAGGGTGACTGCAAGGTAGCTGCTAGCATCCGCAGGACCTTGTTACTCCTTTTGTCATTTCTTCTTTTGAACATATTATATATATTAGCTCATAGTTTTAGACGCTCATGACTTAGTGACACTCCGATGTTTGGGGCCGTTTTCGCACTTTATATTAATATTATTTAGAGTTGATTTAGTTTTTGAGAACTTTAAATGTCGATATTGTTTTATTAAATTCTTAAAATCAATTAATAGTAGTATTTCGAGAAGTAGGCTTGCCTAGTAACACGATAGGCGCCATCACGATCATGTATGGATTTTGGGTCGTGACAGGAATAGCCTTGCTTTTGCGTTCCCCCTCCTTCCTTAGATCATATTAGCACTTATGCTGCTTTACGCTTTTCTTCTTGTGAGCCCCAACAGGAGCGGACGCACACTAGATCAGAGCAAGTTTAGTTGGCCCAATGGCCCAAACACCTACTAGGATGAGGCATAGTGGGACCCAAAATCACATTGCTTGTGTGAAACAAACTTTGCACAACCACCTTATGTAGCGGTTGTTGTCTGCATGGTATGTCACATCCCACAAGTTGACTAGTGCTGAGCAGCACTTACTGAAAAGACTATTCTACGATCAGCCGCCTATTTAATTACACTTCCGGCAGTAAGCAAGTTTCCTTAATTCTCTTTGTTCAACACTTTGGGTAAGCCAGAGAAAGACTTCTCACTAGGAATACCCGACTATCTCCTACTTTAAATAGAGAAAAAGGGGCGCTCCCTCAACCTGATGCCCTACCTTTTCCCTCTCAGGTTCGACCACCGCAGGTCCCAATTCTTTTGCACTTAAACTAGTTGCTCAAGAAACAGGGGAACCTTCCGCATGAAAGGGATCTAATCAGCTTCATCTGACCGCCAGCCTCCACAGTGAAGCTTCCGACTACATCTTCCACTGCAGGACAGGAGTTGAAGTGAGTGCTTTAGGTAGATAAGCTTCGGCGCTCTCAACCTGGTTTGGATCCATGGATGATAGGATTCCTCCTAGAAGCGAAGGCAGGAGAAAATCGCAATAAGCTAGAGGAGTGATTATTTCACTTTGGAAGGAAAAAACATCTCAAATAAGGTCCTCACTCAGCTCAGGTGTGAAGCTACTTCACGATCCAATGAATTCCCTAAAATCGGATGACACAAGGCGAACTAGAATAGGTTGATTGATCCAGGTGGCAACAGGCTACAATCGAAAGAAACCTCCTATAGAATTATTCTTAGTAGTGATTCCGTCAAGATATCGAATAGTTCACACAGAGCGATCATAGGCCCGCCTGTGCCTTCAGACGAGAAATAAAGAGTTAGAGGTTGTTTTTACATTGATTAGTCAAGCAAAGCTAACCGTCTATCGGGGTTGGGCATGGACGAGCCTCGACTGGGCCAGCATTGATGAAAAGGGAAAAACTTCCTCCATCGCATCATTAACCGGTGTAGGATTCAAGATCAGGTCCAGGATTCGAGTCAAAAAGATTCATTCTCTTCATAAAAAATAGGAGGTAGAACTAATAAAGATTTCTTTTTTGATTCATCCCTGGCCTCATTCGAGAATCTATACGTTTTTTAATGTTATAAATTTTCGATCTAGTAAACTTAGAAACGAATCATGTAATCATATACTTATATACCAGATGAATCAATGGGTTATTATAATTTTCTAATCAACCCCTTCTGGATTGGTTTATGAGATATGAGAGAGGGCCAAAATACATTGATTTCTTGTGTTTTGCAAACAAGATCACACCTTACATAGCAAACATGCTAATTAGAATTGATTTATCAATATTAGAATCAAGATGATTAATACTAATTATTCAACAAATTTGATTGGTTGATACTAGTTGATTTTCTATTACGGTAAATTGATGAAACAATGGCCAGTCCAATGGATGCTTCAGCGGCTGCAATAGCTATAACAAAAATTGAGAAAATATCTCCTTTTAATTGACGGCGTGTCCTTGGCAGGCTCGACCACCAGAGATTCATTCATTACGAACGCTTTTTTCGATGTGGACCAAGCTCCGACTTCCTTTTTAGCTTTGGCTCGGAAGAGGTCGGCTGCTTCTGGGGACATTGATCCAAAGCTCGAGTACGATCCGTGCGCCATTTTTCTTCTCTACCATGACGAATCAATTGATTTAATGTAGGCATCATTCGGTCGTTGTGGTCGGACTCTATTATGGATTCTGACCACATTCTTCATAGGGCCCTCTTATCTCTTCCTTCTTCGAGCTCTGGTTATGGAAAAAGGAACCGAGAAGAGACTATTCATATAAGAAAATTATTTTTCAAGTTGATAAAAGTCATATGGCACATAAATTTATTTTTATAAGAAAAATATTGGCGAAAAGACAAATTAGAGATAAAGCAAACTTGAAGCAATTAGGATAAGACATTTAAATGAGTTGTAATTTTTCTTCATTCATTATAAAGTATGGCAACACCCTATATTTTATATACATTACTTCTTGTAAAATATAACTCAACAGTGGCGGAAGAAAACGAGAAAACAATAATAATAAGGCATTTGAGGACTTATGTGATGGCAGATTACTTTTTCTAATTTTTAGTAATTTACAACTCAAACACATTATGTAGTATATATAAGAAAGATATAGAGCGATTTTCTTAAAATCGTATATTCATGAATATAGGATACATGCGTAAAGTGCGTACCCTAAGACTAGTACAGAGAAATAGCTAATCAATAACTTAGAAAAATAAGACAACCAATTATAAATATTACACTAAATGAAGCTAATACGGTAAAAAATGTTGCACTGACAATGTACGTATATATATTAGCTCAAAATATGTACTTTCTTATATTAAAAGGGAGAAGAGGTCATTTTTCCCACTTATTACTAGAGGTGACAAATAAGATACTGTTATAAATAGAATTGTATTTAAGGTGAATATCTATATTCTAGAAAGATTCTAGAATTTATTATTTGGTGGCTAAGCCATGCTTTTTATATAAAAAGAGGGGTTCTATTTCATTGTAAATCATCCCAAAATAAATAAGAATTCTGCCTCCCTAATTTTCTCTGTAATATTCTTCCTCTTCTTTTATTATTTTATAACACGTTATCAACACAAGACTCTAACCAATTGAGTAGAAGCTTTGGAATTGAGCATAATGATTGTCAATTATTTCATGAATTTCCTTCATGATTAAATTCTGGATATAAGGTAAGTATTTTACTTTATTTTTCTCCTTTAAATTCTTGAAATTCTATAATTTGATTTTATATACATGCAAATACAATAAACTTTGATTATTATAACTCTCATAGAGTTTGCAAGAAATTATAACCATCCGAAGTGGTAAAATTTCTATGCCTTGCCATGATCAAATTCATGTATTATTGTGAGCAAAGAAGTGGAAACCCGTCCCATTCAATTTGCTTGATTCGCATTCCGCTTAAGAGAATTTGATAGCAATATGTAATAAGTCTGAAAGAAGATAAAATTATTATAGTGAAGGTATCAATGGATGTGGACGTGGCAATAGACGAAATTATAATCGTCATCATTGTGATAATGAGAGTAATTAAGATTCTCAAAATAATCCTTCACTCCGTGAAAGTAATATTTGTCATCGATTTGACATGGAATTTTATAAAGTACATTTAGATGATTTTGGTCCATTCATGTTGTGATTCACGACCAGGCGGTCTTCGTAATAGAAGAGAGATTTGGCGATAAGCTTGTGCTTGTTTGGAGGGATGTGACAACATCTGATTTATAATACATATTCATTCTTGGAAGAATATGAACGTACTAGTGACAGTGAATATACCACACTCACCTCTAAAAGGGGGTTTGAAATGAAATAAGAAAATAATTTCATTATTATTGCATGAATGGTCATTGATCACGTACCTATTGTGATTATGCCAAAATATTATGGCAATGTGATTATTACAGGGCAAAAGTAATAGGAGTAACATATCTTGCCTATGATGATATTGACCATGACCATAATTGTATAACTTTCTCCTTGAAAGAGATATTCACTTTATGGATTTTGATGAATATGTGGTAGTACAAAATTAATTGAAAGCTATAGAAGAGCCAATTATTCTACTTTGGAGAAATAAAATTGATTGTCAATAATGTATTGTGTCATTGTAAGTCTCAAAGAAACTTATTTAGTTTCTAAAATATTCGCGAAAGCGATGGGTTATACTGAGACTATAAATAAAGGAAAATTTTAATATCTTCTATTACTACAACTTGTAGTAGGGTAATATGTATGTGAAAAGTTATCCGCTTTATTCTTCAGTTTGTACTATATAAATAAAAGAATTCCACAATAAAGAAGAAGTTTATTGATATAAACACTCATATCATATAAACTTGGAGTTTATTCATAATTGCACACGTCATGGTGTAATCCTAAAGTTTATCAATACTGATAATTTATCCAGTTGGCATAATTAATTTTAGCCATGTTAATTTAAGTATGATGTGCAAAAATAAAAGAGAATTCACATGGATAAATATTAAAGAACAAGAAAGTTCTTTACGAATTTTCTTATTTTTCTTGTTCTCGCGATTGTTATACCAACTAAAATTGAGATTGAATCTCATGAATGCTGGAAATATCAAAGGTGAATATAGGCCCATTCACATGCCATGTATACCACATAAGATGCATCTATGAGATGGTTAGTTTTGCGATTATTATTAACCTGTAACCTGGTGTTTGCAAGATAAATTGTTAAATAATTTAATTTAGAGCATAATTTTCAGATTTTCTATTCAAGAAGTTCATCTTGATAAGTTGGTTACATCACAACTGGTTTAGCAAAATGATTTATTGACTGCATTCACTTAATAGTTAAACTATTGCTTGTGAGAATAAAGTTATCTATATCAGTTTGATATATGTTATACACGAAAGTATATTAAATTCTCCCCTCACAACTGGTTCAAGATTGAGAACCAAATAATTCCATCTTACTATTATTGATGTGCGATGTATATTTTGATTAACACCATAACGCACAAAGATGGGTTCCCAAAGTTGAGGAAGCAAGTTAGTTTTCTAACATGAGAGGGAGAGATGATAAACATTTGAGAAAAGGTTACGTGAAATGAATTACCACTTCTCTATAAGCATGATAATGTGATAGCGAGGATTTTGAAGGTGCAACATATTCATTGAAGTCAATATAGATGATTTATTCTTTAAATCTCTGCTAACATCAACCTTCCAGAAGCTAGTGCACAAGATTGGAATGAGAAGGCTCAAGGATTTGAATTGATGCTCTCATCAGGGGGAGTTAATGCGCGTTGCACACTTTTTCCCTTACAAGGTTTTGTCCCATAGGGTTTTCCTTGCAAGGTTTTTAACGAAGCAACCAAAAGGCGTATTTCTAAACATGTGTACTCTTTTTTCTTTACTGGAATTTTTTTTCCACCGGGTTTTTTTTAGTTAAGGTTTTAACGAGGCACATTAGACATTCAAGGGGGGCATTATAAATATAATTGTATTTAAGGTGAATGTTTATATTCTAGAGAGATTTTAGGGTTTATTACTTGGTGGCTAAGCCATGTTTTTCCTATAAATAGAGGGGTTCTATTTCGTTGTAAATCATCCCAGGATCAATAAGAATTATCTCTCCCTACTTTTCTCTATAATATTCTTCCTCTTCTTTTTATTATTGGCAGAATACATCGCCAGACCATTAAACTTGTCCTCACTTTTCACTTTGACACACCATCTTAAGTTTCGCTCCATTTGAACACTCCAACCACACCTCGAGTGTGTCATTTAAACACAAAATGATGATATGGCATAGAGCGTGTATTACACCACTTTTCAGAGCGTGCCAAATAAATTTTTCTTTTTATAACTTTCTTTTTCTTTTTCTTCCTATTCTTTTGCACCTCTTGTCCTGCTAACGAACAATATGGCCGGTTCGATGGTGCTAAAGAAATTAGGATGTTGGTTTCTGATCATCCTCAAAATGGGGATAATATTAAACTGGGGTCCAGTTCCACATCGGAACTGCACCCAAATACCGTCGGAGTTCAAGATCCCGATGTTGGAAAACAGATGCCTCCGGCGAGTGTTATGACCCGTTTGATTTTAGGTAAGCTAATCATAAATTGAAATAAATTAATTACTATCTCAACTTTTTCAAACATTTTCAGTTGAATAGTGGAAATTGTTTAAAAATTTGCCCATCAATTAATTAGGTTGGTTTGTTTGTCTTTGCAGGTGGCATGTACATATGCCCAAGATTATAGAGAAATCATTCTCTATTCTCTCATACTAGAGATCTTGGAATAACTATGTTTAGCTTGGGTAAGTAATAATCAGAATGTCGGTAACATAGATCGTCGTCGCCGTCCGAATTTATCCCTCATTGGCCTCTGATCTAGTGTTGAGAGGGTGTTAAAGATAGTGCCGAGAATCTTGGTGAGCTTCTTATGGGTGATAGAATTGAAAATTCACCTTATAGGTTTAAGATGTATACGAATGAGACCGAGATTTTCTTGTGTCAAACTAAACCTTTGTCTAGTGAGGAGTTTAAGCTTTTAAGAAGCGGATTGAGGGGGGGGGGGGGGGGGGGGGGGGGGGGGAGGAGGAGGGGTAGCGCCAGAGAAGATGATGGAGGCGAGGGTAGGGTTTAACTTTTTTCTTTTAGTTGTTCTTTTTCTTTCAAAAACTTTTTTTAATTAATAAATTCAAGTTAAATTCATGTGTCTCTTTTTTATTCGTCACTGTGGTGAGTGAATTACACGCATTGTTTATGTTTGGCTGCTTATAAATTTTATGTTTAAATGACACATTCGAGGTGTCGTTGGAGTGTTCAAATGGAACGGACTTAAGATGGAGTGTCAAAGTGATAATTGAGGACAAGTTTAATGCCCGTCGATGTATTCTGCCTTTATTATTTTATAACAGATACGTCATTATTATCCGCTGCATTAACTCGAATGTAGCATTGATATACATCATTCAAAATTCTTATATATAGTAATATTTTTGATAGTGGGATGAGGTGCCTTTCATTCGA
The DNA here is from genome assembly GCA_005239495.1 of Nicotiana undulata. Lineage (NCBI taxonomy): Eukaryota > Viridiplantae > Streptophyta > Magnoliopsida > Solanales > Solanaceae > Nicotiana > Nicotiana undulata. Next base: position 4,030 of record MDKH01177295.1, on the reverse strand, counting down.
GTATTAAGGGATTTTGCTTTCTGATTAATTACGCCTTATGGTTTTAAGGGTGTTCGAAGGGTATTTTATCAGTTTGCGGCTAAGTATTTTGTTGGAGGATATTTTTAGGTCTCTGGATGGCTGATCCTTTTTGCACGTATCCGGTCCGTGGTTTGCAGCGGTATATCTGTAATGTGTATATATACATTAAGGGGTCGTTTGATATGAGGTATAAGAAGGTATAGTGCTGGTATAAAAAATTAATACTTCGTTTGGTTAGCGAACCAGGTATAAGTTATCCCATGATTAAAATTAACACCGGGATAGTCCCGAAAAACATTTGCTAAGTAATTTAAGATTTCGTGTGCCCAGAAGCGGACCCAGAATTTTTACACAACGAGGACACATTATTGTGCTCAAGTAGTGCCCCCTTAATGCTTTTAGTGTTCAATGTGCCAAATGCTTTAAATTAACCATTTTCAAGGTATATACGTTTATATATACAGGATTTCGGCTGAAGTTTACGGGGTCCGGTGACCCCTCACCCATATACATGAGTCCGCCTCTGGTGGTGCCAGATAGGCTAATTTTAATATTTTATGTGCTATCAATATAATGGACATCAATTGGATATGGTAATAAATGTATAAGTCTTATAATAAGTAATGTGGGATCCAAGAAGAAGCTTAAGTCTAAGTCAAGTTGGAAAATTTCATTATAGGCTAACATTCAAATGAGTTCACACTAGTCCACAATTTAGACGAGCATATCTAAATATATATAAGGTGTTATGTGATGAACAACCTATCAAATGAAAGGTCTTCGAGTCTACTTTCTAACACTTCAAACCGTTTGTCATTTGGACATTCCTACACAAAGTTATGATCAAATTACCAAAGGCTGGATTTGCGATCAATTTCGGGACCGCAAAACGGTTCGCGGACCGCATAAGCATCGGAAAATGAAGCAGAGTCGGGCAAACTATTATGTTGTCGCATATTGATTATGATGTCGCATAATTAATTATGTTGTTGATTATGTTGTCGCATAATAATTATGTTGCAAGTCTGATGTGATGACCCAAAGGGGGATCATCTTATGAGTTAAGACTCCATTCTAGGCTCATTAGCCTTACAAAGATAAATTTTATTTATCTCGATTTGCGTGCGCAGTTCGGGCGTAAAACCGGAAAGCTTTTATGTGAAAATATGAGAAATAATAATTTTGGAATTAAAAAATTGGTTTTAGTTGACTTTGGTCAACATTTTGAGTAAATGGATCTGGATCTGTGTTCTCATGATCCCGGGAGGTCCGCAGTAAAATATGGGACTTAGGCGTATGCCCGAAATTTTATTCCGAGGTCCCTAGCCCTAGAAATCAATTTTTGAAGAAAATTGTTGTGCTGGATTTTTAATGAAATAAAGAAATGAAATTATGTTTGAACTCGTTGGTATCCGGCCCATGTTTTGGTTTCGGAGCGCGGTATAAGAATGTTATATTATTTTAGTTCTATCTATGAAAATTTATGAGAACCGGAGTTGATTTGACGTGATTTGGACGTTCGGTTGAGAAATAGTGAATTTGAGGCTAAATTCGTAGTTTTAGATGTTATTTTTGTGATTTGATCGCACGAACAAGTCCGTATGATGTTTTTAGACTTGCGTGCATGTTTAGTTTGGAGCCCTGAGGGCTCAGGTGAATTTTGGATAGGCTACGAAGTGTTTAGCCTTAGAAAAACTCAGTTGGTGCATTTGGTGTCTGTCACCAGGCCTCTGATCTCGCAATTGCGATATCAGGCTTCGCAATTGCGAAGCTGACAAGCCTGGGAAATGCGACACTTTGTTCGCAAATGCGAATATTTTCACCCATTTTTCAATTCTCTAAAACCCTAAACCTCAATAGGCGATTTTTCAAGACTCAAACTTCTCCAAATTATAGTTAAGTGATTCCTAACTAATTCCTTTCAATCCTTAACAACTTTTAACATGATTTCCAACCTAGAATCTAGAGTTTTCATGGTAAAAATTTGGATTTTTGGGTAGAACCTAAGAATTTCAAATTTTGGGAATTTAGACCTCGAATTGAGGTCGGATTCCAAAATCAATTGTATATCCGGGCTCGAGGGAGAATGGATAAACGGGCTTTGGTCCAAACCTCGAGTTTAGACCAAGCGGGCAATAACGACCCAGCCGGTCGTTTTGTGTGTAGCGACTCCGTTCCCGTAAATGACTCTTTCCATAACGGCTACTCGTGCCTTATGATTTGTGGGGGCAGGTAGTTCGAGATTTAGAAGTGATTTGGCCAGTTCAGGAACACTTGGTTCCTGAAGGCTAGCCTATTTGGCTAATTTTGTTTCCGTGCAGCATTTTGAGCAAACGACCTCGCAATCGAGTGCTGACATCTCCAGCAGCTCCGAATGATGATTTCGGACTGAAGCGTATGCTCGCCTCGGGTTTCTGATAACCCGGGAGTATTTCGGCACCTGAATTGGAATTCAGGATTTCATAAGATTTAGAATTCAATCTGGAATTGGACCTCACGATATCATGGTCCGAATGGAATTCCGGAACTAGCAATGGATCCGTATAGTCATTTATGACTTGTCCGTAATATTTGGGGTCATTCCGAGCAGTATAGACCCGTTCGGCGTATTGGTGAGCCATTGAAATTTTCTTGAAACTTAAGTTTGAAACTAAGGGGTTTTGGAGAATGATTTCTAGTTTGGATGATGTTTTGAGTGTTCAGAGAGTTCGAGCGAGTCCTCTTATGATTTGGGACTTGTTGGTATAATTTGTCAGGGGCTCGGGTGGGCCCAGGGGCCTCCCGGACCCCAATCGGGGTCAAAAACCAGCAATTAATAGCTGGAGGGGGGCTGTTTCTGGTGTGACCGCCCCTGCGGTATATCAGCCGCAGGCGCGAGGCTCGCACCAGCGGCCAATCCATCGTAGGAGCGGCCTAGGTCGCAGGGGCGACCCTTCCTCTCGCTGGCGTAGCTCCGCAGGAGCGACCTCCCACAGGGTCCAGGCCCATCGCAGGCGCGACCAATTTCACGCAAGTGCGAGTCCGCACCTGCGATCCAAAAGTCCGCAGGAGCGACCTTCCCCAGGGCCCAGGCCAGTCGCAGGCGCGACCATTTTCACGCAGGTGCGAGTCCGCACCTGCGATCCAAAGGCCGCAGGAGCGAGAACTAATGGGCAGTTCTATAAAAGGCCCACTCCGTTAATTTTCTTCCCAAACTCGTTTTTCCTCCATTGTTAAGACCCCCAAGAGCTCCAGATCAGTGTTAGTGAGTGACTAACTCAGGTAAGTGATTCTTTGGCTTCCCGCATGTTTATAACATCGATTCTTGAGGAATCCCACTTTCATAAATCATGAAAATTCATAAGAGGGTTTGGGAAAAATAGAGGGTTTTTGAGAAAATTCAAAATCTGATTTTTTAACTATTATAGGATGATTAATTGAGTTGATCTTGATCCTTAGATGACGTGTAGCGCATTTCTTCAAGAATCATGATTTTTCCGGACGCCGAGGCTCGGAGTTGAAAACACCAATTGCGAGCCATCGAGAGTAATTTGGAGGATTCGTGTGTCTTGTCGATTTGTCCATAGACCGGAGGAGTACTTGTCCATGTGAGTCTCCTTTCCGAACTTTGCAAGGGGGAAACGTCCCCTAGGCTCCTTGTTGCTAATTGTGATTGCTGAGGGGGCTACGTACGTACCACGTGACGAGAGTCTGTACGTGGCATCTATACTGTATGTTGGGTAGTCGTAGGACCCACGAGCATATTCTAGTTGTTTTATTGATATTATCTGATGCCTTGTACAAGTTATTTTCCGATATATGATGAAATGGAGCTATGATAGCTTTGAGTTAAAATGTACATATTGTTCAGATAAGAATTATGAATTTCACCAATTGATTAATTGTGTTACTCCTAATACAATTAATAAAGAGAACGAAGTAAATGAGATAAATATTGATTCTGAGTTGTTGAGCAAAAATAAAGGTGATTGTAAATCCTTCCTATACTTGAATTATTCCACCATGGTGA
>ML270843.1:0-54440 GCA_005239495.1 Nicotiana undulata | reverse complement strand
CCCCACCACAGTAGGCTTTCCAGTTCAGCGGTTATAGGCGAGATCCCTTCTCCGGAATTGTCGTGGTCTTGGTATGCATTTTTGTTATAGATATTATGGGTATGTCGGGGCCCTGTTCCGACTATGTTGCATTACTTATGCTCCTTAAGAGGCTCATAGATAGGTGCCAGCTTATGTATAGTTTGGTATGCCTTGTCGGATGATTTATGTTGTATAGTCTTTCATGGAAGTGTGGTAGCCCCTAACTTATATGTATTTTCTTGGAAGTCTTGTTATCCCATGTTATCCATGTTAATTCTATTATCTGTCATTGTTTGGTGATAATCCATATTTACCACTTATATTGATCTCGTCGGCCCTTAAAGATAATTAAATTTTTTTAGATAAAATGTACGTTGGTGCTCGGCAAATATGGACCAGGTACTAGTCATGACCCTCCAGTTTGGGTCGTGACATGTTTGGCCTATTTGGCTCATGTTCATGTTTCTAGTGTTGGGGTTTCTTCCATAGATTCGGTGCCTGTTGTTCGTGAGTTTCCCGAGGTATTTCCTGCAGACCTATCGGGGATTCCACCCGATAGGGATATTTATTTTTGTATTGATTTGGATCCGGGCACTCAACCCATTTATGTTCCTCCGTACCAGATGAGCCCACCAAAGTTGAAAGAATTGAAAGAAGAATTGCAAGATTTGCTTGATAATTGTTTCATTAGACCTAGTGTCTCACCCTGGGGTGCACCGGTTTTGTTCGTGAAGAAAAAGGATGGATCGATGAGGATGTGTATAGATTACCTGCAGTTTAACAAAGTCACTATCAAGAATAAGTGTCTTTGCTGAGAATTGATGACTTGTTTGATTAGCTTCAGGGTGCCAGGGTGTTTTCAAAGATTTCTTTAAGATCGGCTACCATCAGTTGAAGATTAGGGCATCCAATGTCCCTAAGACATCTTTTCGGACGAGCTATGGGCACTATGAATGTTTGGTGATGTCTTTTGGCCTGACTGTTGCCCAAGCAGCATTTATGGACTTGATGAATCGGGTGTTCAAGTCTTATCTGGATTCCTTTGTAATTGTGCTTATTGATAAAATTATAACATACTCCCGTAGTCGGAAGGAGCATGAGCAACACCTTCGGATAGCGCTTCAAACTTTGAGGTACAATTAGTTGTATGCTAATTTATTGAAGTGCGAGTTTTGATTGGATTCAGTCGCTTTCTTGGGTCACGTCAAATCAGTAGAGGGTATTCAGGTAGATCCTAGGAAGATTGAGGCAGTCAAGAACTAGCCTAGACCCACTTCAACCATGGAGATAAGGAGCTTCTTGGCTTAGCGGGTTACTATTGTCGGTTCGTGAAGGGGTTCTCATCTATAGCAGCCCCGATGACTAAATTTACTTAGAAGGGTGCCCCATTCAAATGGTCGGATGAGTGTGAGGTGAGTTTTCAGAAGCCCATGACAGCCTTAACTTCAACACCGGTGTTGGTATTGCCATATGGTTCAGGATCCTTCATAGTATATTGTGACGCCTCCCGCATGGGGATCGGAGCGGTATTGATGTAGGAAGGAAGGGTGATCGCATATGCGTCTTGGAAGATGAAGGTTCATGAGAAGAATTACCTTTTCCATGACTTAGAGTTGGCAGCCATTGTACACGCGTTGAAGATTTGGAGGCACTATCTTTATGGCGTGTCGTGTGAGGTTTTCACGGATCATCACAACCTTCAGTACTTATTCAAACAAAAGGACCTCAATTTGAGGCATAGAAGATGGTCAGAGCTATTGAAAGACTATGACGTCACTATATTGTACCATCCGAGAAAGGCCAATGTGGTGGTCGATGCATTGAGTAGGAAGGCAGTGAGTATTGTCAGCTTGGCATTCATTCCAGTCGGTGAGAGACGGCTAGCTTCAAACATTCATACCTTGGCTAATCAGTTTGTGAGGTTGGATATTTCAGATCCCGGTCGTGTTATAGCTTGTACAGTCGCTCGATCTTCCTTATTCGAGCATATCAGATATCGGTAGGATGATGACCCGCACTTGATAGTCCTTAGGGACACAGTTCGGCACGGTGGTGCCAAGTAGGTTACAGTTGGAGATGACAGTGTTTTGAGGATGCAGGGCCGAGTGTGTGTGCCTAATGTAGATGGGCTTCGTGAGTTGATCCTTGAGGAGGCTCACAGTTCTAAGTATTCTATTAACCCGGGCGCTACCAAAATGCCCCAGGACTTGCGACATCATTATTGGTGGCGGAGGATGAAAAAGGATATTGTTGCTTATGTAGCTCTGTGCTTGAATTGTCAACAGGTGAAGTATGAGCACCAGAGACCCGGTGGTTTGCTTCAGCAGATGGAGATTCCTGAGTGGAAGTGGGAGCGCATTACTATGGACTTTGTTGTTGGACTCCCACTGTAACGACCCGGTCGGTCGTTCAGAGAGTTTAGCCATGTTTCCCCTGTTACAGCTTTGGTATGTGTTAATTAACCTAATTATGATGTGTTGGGTCGGTCGGTTTGGGTTCGGAGTGGTCGTGGTGAGAATTGAGACACTTAGTCTCTTAAAGTAGCCTTATAGTTGGAAACGTCACTAGGAGTTGAGTTCTTGGTAAATGATCTCGGAATGCAGATTTTATGACTCGGATAACTTCGTCAGGTGATTTGGGACTTAGGAGTGTGTTCGGAATGAAATTTCGATGTCCGATGTAGAATTAGGCTTGAATTGGCGAAAGTTAGTTTGTGACAATTTCCGGTCGGCAATGAAAAATAGGCTATCGGGGTCAGAATGGAATTCTATAAGTTGGAGAAGGTCCATAATGTCATTTTGGATGTGTGTGCAAAGTTTCAGGTCAATCGGATTTGTTTTGGATGGTTTCGGCATGGTTGGTGGAATTTAGAAATTTTGAAGTTCATAGGCTTGACTTCGATGTGATTTTGGTGTTTTTGTGTTGTTTTTGGTGTTTCGAAGGCTCGACTAAGTTTGAATGAGGTTATGGGATGTGTTGGTATGTTTGGTTGGGGTCCGTAGGGCCTCGGGATGGTTTTGAGTGATCAACGGGAAGTTTGGAAGTCATTTTTGCTGCTGAAGTTGTTGTTGCTATTGTATCCGCACCTGTGAATTTTGGACAGTAGGTGCGAGCCGCAGAAGCGGTTGATTGGACGCATCTGCGGGACCGCAGGTGCGGGTTTTAGGACAGCAAGTGCAAAATGCCTGGGCAGAAGGTATATAAGTTGGACTTAGCGAATTTTGGTCTTCTTTTCTCCATTCTCACACGGGTTTGAAGCTTTTAGAGGGTTTTGAAAGAGGGAAATCAATAGTTCTTCATTGAGGTAAGCTTTTTGGACTCTAAACTCGTTTATGTGTGATTAAAGGTCTAATTAGTGGCGTAAATTTGGGGAAAATCGGTGCAAAAATGGGTAATTAGGGCTTGAGATTAAGAGACCTTAAAATGGGGATTTGAGGGGTCATTTGGACTCTGATTTCAGTGTTCTTGATATGTATAGTCTCGTGTAAGGATGAGGATCATTATGGTATAAATTTTATCGAGTTCCGATACGTGGTCCTAGGGGTCGGATTTGGCCAATTTCGGGAACTGTGCCTAAATGTGATAGTTTCCGATCAGGTTTCGTTTCCGTAGCATAATTTGATGTTGTAACTCTGATTTTGATAGACTCGGAGCATTTGGTAGCCAATTCGAGGGGCAAGAGTATTGCAGAGTAGCTTTCCGGGCTGGTTTGGGATAAGTAATGACTTTAAATCTTGTCCTGAGGGCATGCAAACCCGTATTTAGCCTTTTTCACTATTTTGGAGTGACGTACACGCTGGATGACGAGTGTGTGGCGTGCACTAAAGGGGAATTTGAATTTGGTTCTTCCCGAGGCAACTATTGAGTTGCGTAAGTGTTTTTAAACCACGTGATAAATAGTATCTTCATGCTTTTGATATATTTGGGATGTAAGCCATGTTTGGGGCCTCGTGCCGACCTGTTTATACCCTTTGAGGGTTGTTTACTATTTTTCCTCACTATGATAATTTATGATTTATACTCAGCCATATTATGCTTAACTCATTTTGAACTCAGTCTCATTATACCACTTTGATGCTTAAAAATGATATTTTGGGTCGAGTACCCCATTTTACTAATAGTCCGAGTGGCTTTTTGAGAGGTTTTGACTGAGTGAGGCCGAGAGCCTATATATTGTGAGGAGTATATATATGGGTCGGGCTGCACGGTGCAAAAATATATGTATATATGGATCGGGCTGCACACCGCAGCGATAGAGATTGGATCGGGTTGCACGCCGTAGCGACAGAGATTGGATCGGGCTGTACGCCGCAGCAGTATAGCGCTTAGGCTGTAGGAGCCCCTCCAGAGTCTGTACACCCCCAATGAGCGCAGGTACCTACTGAGTGTGAGTGCCGAGTGTCGAGTGATGAGTGATTGGGAGGCATGAGAGACAGTGAGGTTTCCCGAGGTGCTGATGTTGAGTGATTGTGAGGTATGCTGAGTGACTGATTCTGAGTGGTGGTTTGCCCGAGGGGCGGTTTATGATACTTGTTTTACCTGATTGACTATTTATGATTCATTTAATCTTTAAACTAATACTTTTTGGGTATTTTACAGAAATCATTGAAAATCACATTTTTCAAAGGAGTTTTACTGAAAGTTGTTTTTAAAGCGTACTGATTTAATGTATACACTGTGGGAAAGAAAGAATGTTTATTGTGACTTGATGATTTGATCCTGTGTGTTTTCTTACTACTCAAAACCTGATTTATTTTTATTACTACTGAGTTGGCGTACTCATCATTACTTCCTGCACCTCTGTGTGTAGATTCAGGTGTTGATACCGAACGTTAGCCATCTTATTACGCAATGAGCCGGAGTCAGGACATCGAGGTAGCTGTCAGCGTCCGCAACATCTCTATTTTTCCCCCTCTCCTTATTTTGTACTTAGTACTTCGTTTTGAGACTTGTATTGTGACAGTAGTATTATTAGTATCCTTCTTAGATGCTCGTGACCTGTTGGCTCCAGATCTTGGGATGGGTGTAGACTGTTTAGCTTTGTTTGTTTTGCTTAAAAATTCAGAGATTTATATATGTTTTATGATATATTGATAATGATTTGGGAAACTTTGAAAAGAAAAAATGTAATTATGGGATTGTTGGCTAGCCTAGTTCCACGATAGCCGCCATCACGGCCGGTCAAGGATTTGGGGTCGTGACACCCACGGACTCATAGAAAGTTTGATGGAGTGTGGGTTACTGTGGGTAGGCTGACTAAATCAGCGCACTTCATTCTAGTGGCAAGTACTTATACCTCGGAGAGGTTGGTAGAGATATATATTCGGGAGATCGTTCGCCATCACGCTGTGCCCATGTCTATCATTTCTCATCGAGCTACCCAGTGTACCTCGCACTTTTGGAGGGCAGTACAACGTGAGTTGGGTACACGGGTTGAGTTGAGCACATCATTCCATCCTGAGAGAGACGGGCAGTCCGAGCGTACTATTCAGATCTTGGAGGATATGCTATGCACCTGTGTTATTGACTTTGGAGGTTCTTGGGATCAGTTCTTGCCGTTAGATGAGTTTGCCTACAACAACAGCTACCAGTCGAGCATTCAGATATCTCCCTATGAGGCATTATATGGCAGACGGTGCAGATCGCTAGTTGGATGGTTTGATCCGGAAGAGGCTCGGTTATTGGGTACAAACTTAGTTTAGGAGGCCTTGGACAAGGTCAAGATTATACAGGATCGACTTCGTACAACTCAGTCAAGGCAAAAGAGTTATGCTGACCGTAGAGTTCGTGATGTGGCATTCATGGTTTGAGAGAGGGTATTACTTCAGGTATCGCCCATGAAGGGTGTTATGAGATTTGGGAAGAAGGACAAGTTGAGTCGTAGGTATATCGGGCCATTTGAGATTCTCGATAGAGTGGGGGAGGTGGCTTATAGACTTAAGTTTCCACCAGGGTTATCCTCAGTTTATCCGGTATTCCATGTGTCTATGCTCCGGAAACATCATGGTGACCTGTCCCGCGTGTAAAACTCCAATTGGACAAGGATTTGACTTATAGGAAGGAGCCGGTAGCCATTCTAGACCAGCAGGTTTGTCAGTTGCGGTCAAAGAGTTACTCTTCAGTTCGAGTGCAGTGAAGAGGTCAGCCTGTTGAGGCAGCCACTTGGGAGTCCTAGTCGGACATGCCCAGTAGATATCCTCACTTTTTCCCCAGTTCATGTACTCTTCTATGCCCGTTCGAGGACGAATGTTTGTTTTAGAGGTGGATATTGTCTGGTGAATTTAGACTTTATTTCGTGCTCATTAGCCTTAAAAGCATCATTTTATTTCACCTCGATTTGCGTGCGCAATTCGGGCATGAATCTGGAAAGCCTTTATCTGAAAATATATGCAATAGTAATTTTTGTGATTTAGAAATTATTTGTAGTTGACTTTGGTCAACATTTTGATTAAACGAACCCCGACCTGTGTTCTGACGGTTCCTAGAAGTCCGTAATAAAATATGGGACTTGGGCGTATGCCCGGAATCAAATTTCGAGGTCCCTAGCTCGAGAAATGATTTTTTGATGAAAATTGTTAGACTGAAATTAAAAGGATTTAAAGAAATTGATTAATGTTTGAACTCATTGAAATCGGCCCGTATTTTGGTTCCGGAGCCCGGTACATGTTTTACATAATATATAAGTCATGTCTTTGAAATTTGGTGGAAATCATAGTTGATTTGACGTGATTCGGGCGTCCGGTTGGGAAGATAGTAATTTTGAAGTGTTCTTGAGAAATACATGAGGTTTGGTGCTAAATCCATAGTTTTAGGTGTTATTTTGATGATTTGATCGCACGCGTAAGCCCATATGATGTTCTTAGACTTGCGTGCATGTTTGGTTTGGAGCCTCGAGGGCTCGAGTGAGTTTCAGATAGGCTACATAGTGATTTTTGCAACCCAGAAATAGTTGATGTGTGTGGTTTCTGTTGCAGACCTCTGATCTAGCAATTGCGAGATCAGGCTTCGCAAATGTGAAGTAGGCAGGTATGGAAATTGCGAGGTATTAATCACAATTGTGAAGAAGCCTGGGCCAGCTTGGTTTCGCAAAAGCGAGATTTTCTTCGCAATTGCGAAGAGTGTCTAGGGACGGCCATGTTCGCAAATGCGAACCTTCATCCGCAATTGCGATGGACTAAGTGTCGCAAATGCGACATATTCTTTGCATTTGCGAAGTCAACAGGAAAGTGAAGGACATTGCATTTGCGATGGTACCTTCGCATTCGCAAATACAAAATCCGCAGCTGGGTAAAAGAGACTTAGACGGAATTTTTCATTCATTCTTCACTTTTTCGAACCCTAAATCTCAAGAGGTAATTTTCCAAAGACCAAATCTTCCCCAAGTCATAGGTAAGTGATTCCTAACTAATTTCTTTCAATCTTTTAACAATATTTCAACCTAGAATCTAGAATTTTCATAGTGGAATTAGGGATTTTTGGGTAGAACTTAGGAATTTCGAAATTTGGGCATTTAGACCTCGAATTGAGGTCGGATTCCAAAACCAAAGGTATATTCGGGCTTGGGGGAGAATGGGTAAACGGATTTTTGTCCGAACATCGAGAGTAAAAGCACGATGGGTGATGACGTGCATTCTTATTATTATCTGATGAGGATGAGAGTAAAATCACGAAGGGTGATGTCGTGCATTCTTATTTATTATTTGGTGAGGTTGAGAGTAAAAGCACGAAGACTGATGCCGTGCAGGTTTTCTTTATTTTAGCTGCTTAAATTGTTGTTGATCACTGTTTATTCTATCTTCTCGATTTTCTTACTTCTTAAGTTGAAATCCCCCACTGCATGTTCCCTTCACATTATTTGATGTGTTACTTCTTCATTTGCTGTTACTTATACTAGCATGATTATTCTGTTCAAGTTTTATGCGGTGTCCTGTCCTAGCCTCGTTACTATTTCGCCGAGGTTAGGCTCTACACTTACCAGTACATGGGGTTGGTTGTACTGATACTGCACTCTACACTTTTTGTGCAGATCCAGGTTTAGGTCCGAGCTGAGTTTGAGTTGTAGCAGACTATTCACACGGAGACACGAGGTTGATTTGTCGACGTCCGCATATTCCTAGAGTCTCTTCCTTATTATTCACTTACTGTTTTATTTAGTTCAAAAATAGTTATATAATTTCTTTCAGCCAAATACTTGTAGTAAATTCTTAGTAGTTCGTCAATTATGACTCCAAACCTTGGTAGCTAGACATTAGTATTATTTTCGCAGTATCGTTAGACTATCTCATTTGTTATTTTGTGGTATCATATATTGGATGGTAGTAAACTTCTTATATGTTTTAATTGTTTTAAATGTAAAAAATGCTCAAATGTTGGCTTGCCTAGCTAGTACAGCGTTAGGCGCCATCACGGTCTCGACGGTGGGAATTCGGGTCGTGACAGCTCCTATGGTTATAGGTTTCAAAGGAAGCATCTTCAAGTATTACAAATCTTATGATGAAGCCATAGCAGCATTCAATAAATTCCAAGAAAAAAATATTGGCAGTGAAGAACCATCTTCAAGTTCTGTTGTAGATGAAAGTGGTGTAGGGGTTGGAGGTGACAATGGAGCAAGTGTTATATCTTCTGTGTTGTTAGTTGGAATGTTTGCAGGGATAAAGATATCAGAAAATTATTCAGTTTGATTATTAATAAGAGTATTTTTTCCCTTATAAACCGAATGTATTGTCTTATTGTTGGATCTTAATTGAAAAGTTTTGTTCTAAGTGTCAAAGTATTATCTACTGACTAGATGTTAAGTAGTTATAAGCGCTAGATTCATTTTGCACCGGTTTTAATCCTTACTACATTGATTAGTGATATTCATCATATTTTGGACACTGACTAGAATGTTAGATGAACCTTTCGCATTTGTTTGATTCTGAAAAATTGTAGTAATGTCAGATTTTGTACACTATTTGTTTCATCTATAACCCTTCTTTTGACAAGAACTTGGGATATTTGCTTCATAAGTACTTCTTCCGTTCTCAACTATCTTCAAGTATTTTACATATTTCTTGACAACACATTTTTCTACTGTCCAAGGTTGGTATCATAAGTTCAATGTGCTATATTAATTTGGAAAAACTTGACCACATTTAGAGGACTTAATTAATCTTTACAAATGTAAGTCTTAGTACATTTGTTGCATTAGGCATCAAACGAACAGTTACAATATTGACGACAATAGGACCATTTTATTAACTTGAATCAAATGATTATTTAAGTAAAAAAAGATTCAAAGACATAATAATATAGTTTCATTAATATGAGATTTCATAACATCACCAAAACATAATAAGATCAATAAAAACATCACCAAAAGGGGTAGACAACTTCATAGACTATTAGAAAAACATCACCATAAGCAAAGAGACAATTTGAGATAAAACTTCATAATGCATGGACTACTCAATATTCTGGGTCACAGAGAGAGACCCGGTGATCTTGGAGGCAGATTCAGTGTCACTAGTGATAACAATAATAGAATTGCTCTTAGCTCCATTCTGGACAGATGGTGTGGGCATATCATCAAGCATGGTATAGATTGAATTTAGCGGATGCTCCTCCAAAATGACACTTGTTAGGTAATCAATGCTTGAGTCACGAACCACCCTCTCAAGTAATTCATTGACCTCACGCTTCAGGTAAGTAAAGTCACGCTTAAATCTTGGTAAAAAATATTATGACTAATGGGTGAACCATGGAGTGGATATTCAACAACTTTTGATTGTAGTCCTAATTATCGTTATGCTTAGATGTAGTAGTAGTAGTTTCAGTTTGATTGTTTTATGTAGGGTTAGCATATGATAAAAATATATTGGAAGAGTTATAATAGCTATTCCACTTCCGAGTAGGACTTAAAGTCTCTTTGTAGATACCCTATGCAACAATTACACTTCTCAGTAGGCACATCCACTTCTCCATGCAGATATTACACTTCCCAGCAGCCACATCCACTCCTACATGTATCTATTACACTTTACAGTAGCCCCTTCCACTCCTCCATGCAACCATTAGATTTTCCAGTAGTCAATTTCACTCCTCAATGCAACCATTACTCTCCTTCATAACTACAATTCATTATAGAAGCTTGTATTTATCCATCCGCCTATACAGATTTTGGATTAAAAAAAATTTAAACTTCTGCCATATAATGGCAGTGCCCTTCATAGTTTTTATCTCATAGTCTTAACCTAAGAAGACTTGAGAAATCCATGTAAAGGTTATTTATCCTTGTTTATGTTTAGATTCAGGTTTAGGCTTAGATTTAGGTTTAGGTTATGGTGGTTGAATTCTAATTAATAACGGAATCACGACCCGATTTGCCCTCAAAAAGATATCGTGACAGCACCTAGTATCTATGACTAGGTAAGCCTAAATTTGCGGAAATATCTAAATTTAAAGCGATAAAATAAAGAAAGGAAAGGAAAAATACAAGTAGACATAATATAACCGCTCGGCATGTACAAGTATGAATCCCAAAACCCGGAATGTCTCATTTAGTCACAAGCTTCTATATTGTAGTAGCTCTATACAACGGGAAAGAAAAATATATAGAAAATCTATAAATAGCCTAGAATGGAAGATGACTCGGAGGATTCTGCGGACGCGGCAGAAATACCTTACGGTCTCCTCAAGAACAGCTGCGACGACCACTAGCCATGTGGCTGAGAACTCGAACCTAGATCTGCACACGAAAAACATGTGCAGGAAAGGGCATGAGTACACCACAATTGGTACCCAGTAAGTGCAAAGCCTAACCCCAGTCAAGTAGTGACGGGGTCAGGTTAAGGCTCTACTGGATTTATAAATTAAACCATTTAAATAGTGCGGAAAAGAAATAAATTCTAAAGTAAACAGTTAAAATAAATAATCTGAATTAAACAGCAAAAATAGAGCTCTCGGCTCAGCACAACGTATCTCGCAGTGGAAACTTTCGGGATACCGTCCCGTAGTTACAAATATAATCATGCAGGTTAAGGCTCTACTGGATTTATAAATTAAACCATTTAAATAGTGCGGAAAAGAAATAAATTCTAAAGTAAACAGTTAAACTAAATAATCTGAATTAAACAGCAAAAATAGAGCTCTCGGCTCAGCACAATGTATCTCGCAGTGGAAACTTTCGGGATACCGTCCCGTAGTTACAAATATAATCATGCAGTAAAGGAGGGGTCTCCCAGAATACATCCTTAGTCCCCAATATAAATATGAAATACATAGGGGATCTCTCAGAATACATATGTAGTACCCAATTTAAATATGCAATACAGGGAGGATCTCCCAGAATACGTCTGTAGTCTCCAATTTAAATATGCAGCACGAAGTATATGCCAAATAAATATCAATTTTTACAGTACATCAAGATACAGGTAAGAAAGCAGGGAAAACTAACTAAAAATGGTGCATAGAGAGTTTCAATTAAGCAATTTATTATGAAAACAATTGGCATGCTTTCCTAATCTAAGATGAACAATTAAACACGTAGAAATGATGTAATAAAAATACAAGGCATTGTATAATTTTTTAAGGAAAAGTGGGGTTTTGCAGAAATGGTCAGTGTACGTACTCGTCACCTCACATACACGACGCACACAACAATTATATCAAAACAACCTAAGGGAAAGTCCCCAACACAGAGTTAGGCAAGCCACTTACCTCGACTGCTCACCCAAGATCACGTTCTTGCCACGAGTACCCGACTCCAAATGGACCAAATCTATTCAATTCAATTGCATGATGTAAATATAACTTTAAGAATTGATCTAACTAATGAATTTGAAGCTAATACGCGAATTTAGGAGAATTGCCGAAAAAGTCCCTTGGGCCTCGTCTCTGAATCGGGTAAAAGTTATAAATTCCGGACACTCATTTACTCACGAGTCTAACCATACAATAATTAATCGAATCGGATACCAAAATCTCGATCAAAACTCAAAAACTCGGCCTAAGAACCTAATCCAAATGTTCCCCAAATTTCCACCCCAAATTCGAAATTAAAGGATGAATTTAAGTATAGATCTATGGAAATTAGTGAAGACCGAGTAGAAATTACTTACCAAATTCGCCCAGGTGAAAATCTCTTCAACAATCGCCAATCCCCGAGCTCCCAAGTTCAAAAATGTGAAAAATAGCTTAAACCCTCGATTTTAGGTTTTAAAATCTGCCTAGGAACAGTCCTCATCGCGTCCGCGGAAGCACCGTTGCGAACGCGAAGGGTAAAGTTCACGCGCCCAAAATATGACCTACGCGATTGCGGCACTAGGTACGCGAACGCGGCACTACTCACGCGACCGTGAAGGGTAAAACATCGAGCTCCCGTGAAGCCTAAATTCCTCATCGCGAACGCGGCCTGGCCCACGCGTTCGCGATTAACACTGGCCTCAACCATCGTTCACACCTCTTGTTACGCAAACGCATAGATATTTTTCCCCTTATGCCCAGAATAGACTATGCGTTCGCGACACCCCTCACGCGAACGCATAGAAGAACACCAGCACCAGCAAAATCTGATCTTTCCTAAGTCCAAAAATTAGGGGTTCGAGGCGCTAACTCTCAAAATGACCGACAGGGTCGTTACATTCTCCCCCTCTTAAGAAAATCGTTCGTCCTCAAACGAGTATAAATACATACCTGAAGCTGTGAAAAGATGAGGGTACTGGTTTCGCATATAATTCTCGCTCTCCCAAGTCGCCTCCTCGACCGACTGACCCCTCCACTGAACCTTGACTGATGCAATATTCTTCTACCTGAGCTTTCTGACCTGCCTATCCAATATAGCTACTGGCTCCTCAACATATGATAGATCCTTGTCCAAGTAGACTGAGCTAAATCCAATGCATGAGTCGGGTCACCGTGATACTTCCGGAGCATAGAGACGTGAAATACCGAATGAACTCCTGCTAGGCTAGGAGGTAAGGAAAGCTCATAAGCAACCTCCCCAACACGCCGCAATATCTCAAAAGGGTCAATAAATCTCGAACTCAGCTTACCCTTCTTCCTGAACCTCATGACGCCCTTCATAGGTGATACTCGAAGCAAAACCCGATCACCAGCCATAAATGCCAAATCATGAACCTTCCGATCCGCATAACTCTTCTGACTGAACTGAGTTGTGCGAAGCCTCTCCTGAATAACCTTCACCTTGTTCAGGGCATCCTAGACCAAGTCTGTACCCAACAATCGGGCCTCGCCCGGCTCAAACCATCCCACTGGAGACCGGCACCGTCTACCATACAAATCCTCATACGGCGCCATCTGAATGATAGACTGGTAACTGTTATTATAAGAAAACTCTGCAAGTGGAAAGTATTGGTCCCATGACCCTCCGAACTCCATCACATAGGCACGGAGCATATCCTCAAGAATCTGAATCGTGCGCTCGGACTGCCCGTTCGTCAGAGGGTGAAAGGTTGTACTCAACTCTACCCTAGTGCCTAGTTTCTGCTGAACGGCTCTCCATAATCGTGAAGTGAACTATGCACCCCTGTCTTAAATGATGGATACTGGAATACCGTGAAGTCGGACAATCTCCCTGATATAAATCTCAGCCAACCTCTCTAAGAAATATGTAGTCAGCACTGGAATGAAATGGGCTGACTTGGTCGACCGATCCACGATCACCCAAATAGCGTCGAACTTTTTCAAAGTCCGAGGAAGCTCGACCACGAAATCCATGGTGATCCGCTCCCACTTCCACTCTGGGAGCTCAATCTGCTGAAGTAGTCCTCCCAGCCTCTGATGCTCATATTTAACTTGCTGACAATTTAAACACTTGGCCACAAATCCAACTATGTTCTTTTTCATCCTTCTCCACCAATAGTGTTGTCTCAAGTCCTGGTACATCTTCGCAGCACCCGGGTGGATAGAGTATCGCGAACTATGGGCCTCCTCGAGAATCAACTCTTGAAGCCCATCTAAATTGGGCACACAGATACGGCCATGCATCCCCATCACGCCATCATCACCTATAGTCACGTCCCTGACATCACCTCACCAAAACCTTGTCCTGAAGAACCAGAAGGTGGGGATCATCATGTTGGCGCTCTCTGATGCGGTCATAAAGAGAAGATCGAGAAACCACACAAGCTAATACCCGAAGAGGCTTTGAGAGATTCAATCTCACGAACTGACTGGCTAAGGACTGAACATCCAAGGCTAAGGGCCTCTCAACTGCCGGAAGATATTCCAAACTCCCCAAACTCATCGCCCGGCGACTCAAGGCGTCGGCCACCACATTGGCCTTCCCCGTGTGGTATAATATAGTGATTTCATAGTCCTTTAATAACTCTAACCACCTCCACTGGGGTCTTTCTGCCTGAACAAGTGCTGCAAGCTCCGATGATCCGTGAAAATCTCACATGGAACACCGTACAAATAATGACGCCAGATCTTAAGGGCATGAACTATGTCTGCCAACTCGAGGTCATGAACCGGATAATTATTCTCATGCACCTTCCACTATCCATACGCGTAGGCAATCACCCTACCGTCCTACATCAATACCGCTCCAAGGCCAACTCTCGAAGGATCACAGTAGACTGTGTAGGACCTTGAACTCGTAGGCAAAACCAACACTGGAGTTGTAGTCAGGGTTGTCTTGAGCTTCTGAAAGCTCTCCTCACACTCCTTAGTCCACCTGAACAGAGCATCCTTCTGAGTCAGTCTGGTCATAGGTGCTGCAATAGATGAAAATCCCTCTACGAAACGGCGATAATACCCTGCCAGCCCAAGGAATTTGCGGATCTCAGTAGTTGATGACGGTCTAGGCCAACTCTGCACCGCCTCCACCTTCTTCGGGTCTACCTTGATCCCATCACAAGACACCACATGGACTAAGAATGCCACAGAATCAAGCCAAAATTCACACTTAGAAAATTTTGCATACAATTTCTTCTCCCTCAAAGTTTGAAGCACAGTCCTCAAATGCTGCTCATGATCCCCCTGGGACCGAGAATACACCAATATGTCGTCAATAAATACAACGACGAATGAATCAAGATAAGGCCGGAATACAATGTGAGTCAAGTGCATAAAGGTTGTTGGGGCGTTGGTCAGCCCAAATGACATAACAAGAAACTCATAGTAGCCACATCTGGTCCTAAAGGAAGTCTTCGGGATATCCGGCTCCCGAATCTTCAACTGATGATAGCCAGAATGCAAGTCAATCTTGGAGAATACCCTGGCACCCTGTAACTGGTCCAATAAATCATCAATGCGAGGCAATGGGTGCATGTTCTTCACTGTAACCTTGTTCAGTTGTCGATAATCAATGCACATAGGCATAGAACCACATTTTTCTTCATAAACAATACCGAGGTACCCCAAGGTGATACATTGGGCCTGATGAAACCCTTATCAAGCAACTCCTGCAACTGCTCCTTCAACTCCTTCAACTTAGGAGGAGTCATACGATAGGGAGGAATAGAAATGGGTTGAGTTCCCAGCAACAAATCAATGTCGAAATCAATGTCTCTGTCGGGCGGCATACCCGGAAGATCAGCTGGAAACACATCAGGAAAGTACGTCACAACTAGAACTTACTCAACTGTAGGGGTATCAATACTAACATCTCTCACATAGGCCAAGTACGCATCACACCCCTTCTCAACCATTCGCTGAGCCTTAAGGAAAGAAATGACTCTGTGGGGAGTATACCCTAAGGTACCTCTCCACTCTAATCTCGGCAAACCAGGCATAGACAGCATCACGGTCTTAGCGTGACAATCAAGGATAGCATAATAGGGCGACAACCAGTCCATGCCCAAGATAACACTGAAATCTACCATATCGAGTAATAATAAATCAATCCTAGTCTCCAGACCACTGATAACAATCAAACACGACCGCTATACGCGGTCCACAACTAAAGAATCTCCCACGAGAGTAGAAACATAAATATGGGAGCTCAAAGAATTCCGATATATCCCTAGATGTGAAGCAAAATAAGAAGACACGTATGAATACGTAGAGCCTAGGTTAAATAATCTTAACGCATTCCTATGATAGACAGGGACAATACTTGTGATGACTGAATCTTAAGCGACGGCCTATGAACGGGCTGGAAGAGCATAATACCTGGCATGGCCTCCCTTCTAGGGCGACCTCGACCTCCCCGACCTCCACCTCGAGCTATCTGAGAAGGTGGGGCAGCAGCTAGGGCTGGAAGAATAGATGGAGGACCCGGTAGAGCACGTGGGGCCTGATAAATCAGAGATGATGCACCCATCCTAGCTCTAGGGCGATCTCTGAACATGTCGCGAGGGTCACCATACTCAAAACAACCCTTCGGAAGACGTGGTGGCTGATGCTGACTCTAAACTGGCCTGCTGGACTGGCCGGTAATAGCACCTCGAGCAGGAGGCACACTAGATAATAGCGGTGCATAATAAGGCTCCTGAGGTCTAGGAGGAGTTGGAATACCACTGGATGCTGGAAAAGCTTAATGAACAGGGTGACTCACAAAACCCCTACCATAATGTGTTGCTGGTGCACGAGCACCCAAAAAATGACCAGTCTCTCGAGACCTCTTAGCCTCTCTCTCCTCTCTAACCCGAGCAAACATGCCCTCTATCCTTCGGGCAATACTCATTGCTTGCTGGTAAGTGATATCCATCTCCAACTCTCTGGCCATACTGGTCTGAATACCGGATTGGAGTCCTTCAATGAAGCTCGAACCCTGTCTCTGATCGTAGTAACCAAGGTCGATGCATGAAGTGTTAAGTCACTGAAACGGACTGCATACTCCGACACAGTGATAATACCCTAATGTAGTTGCTCAAACTCTGCACGCCAAGCATCCCTGAGGCTCTGAGGGACAAGCTCAAGCAAGAACATCTTTGAAAATGGAGTCCAAGTGAGTGAAGCTGCCTCGTCTGGACACGCCACCACTGATAACCCGTTCCCCTCAGCTAGAAAGAGGTGAAAGAAACCCCACTCATCTCCACAGTACCCATAGTGCGAAGAATGTGATGACACTCCTCAAGAAAACCCAACGTCATCTGAAGCTAGTCCGCTGAAAATAGGTGGGTGGTACTTCTTGTACCTCTCAAGTCTGAGTTGCTCTGCCTCAGAAGTAGATACCCTAGCATCATGCTGAGCCGGAGCCGCTGGGGGTATAGGAATATACTCTGGAGCCTGCCCAACATGGACCCTCTACTCAGGAGTACGGGCTGTGGGAGTCTATGCCCCTCCCCTGGCCTGCGATGTGGCTGGAGCTATCGGGAGCAGTCCCGCCTGGGTCAGAGTGCTAAAAGCGCTCATGAACTAAGCCAGAGTCTCCAGGAGGGCTGGAGTAGTAGTAGGGACTTCCTGTGTTGGCCCTCCAACTGGAGTTGTTATGGGCTCCTCAATAGCTGCCCTCGCCGGTGCTTGGGCTACACCGCATGCTCATCCTCTACCCCTGCCCCTTCCTCTGGCGGCTCTGGCTAGGGGCTCAGTTGCCTGATCGTTAGTACATCTGGTACCGGTCCTCGCCATTTGTGGGAAAGAATATAATAGAGTGTTAGAATTTGATGACAGTAACTAGCACGACAAGTAATTCCAAAGAAGGTGAATGTTCTTAACAGTTACATAGCCTCCCGAAGATAGATACGGACGTCTTCGCACCGATCCGTAAGAATCTAATAAACCGGCTTGTGACTTGTGACTCCTATGAACCTAGACGCTCTGATACCAACTTGTCACGATATGATTTACCCTCTGAAAGGTATCGTGACGGCACCTAGTCTCTAAGACTAGGTAAGCCTAATCTAAAGTTAAAGCGATAAAATAAAGACAGGAAAGGAAAAATACAAGCAAACATAACATAATTGCTCGGCATATACAAGTATAAATTCCAAAACCCAAAATGTCACATTTAGTCACAAGTTTCTATATTGTAGTAGCTCTATATAACGGGAAAGAAAAATACATAGAAAATCTATAAATAGTCTAGAATGGAAGGTGACTCAGAGGATTCTGCGGACGCGGCAGAAATACCTTACGGTCTCCTCAAGAGCAGCTGCGGCGACCACTAGCCACGTGGATGAGAACTCGAACCTCGATCTGCACACGAAAAACATGTGTAGGAAAGAGCATGAGTACACCAAAATTGGTACCCAATAAGTGATGAGGTCAGGTTAAGGCTCCACTAGATTTATAAATTAAACAGTTTAAATAGTGCGGAAAAGAAATAAATTCTAAAGTAAACAGTTAAAATAAATAACCTGAATTAAACAGCAAAAATGGAGCTCTCGGCTCAGCACAACGTATCTCACAGTGGAAACTCCGGGGATACCGTCCCGTAGTTACAAATATAATCATGCAGTACATAGGGGGATCTCCTAGAATACGTCTATAGTCCCAATTTAAATATGCAATATAGGGGGGATCTCCCAGAATACGTTCGTAGTCCCCAATTTAAATATGCAATACAGGGGGATCTCCCAGAATACGTCCATAGTCCCCAATTTAAATATGCAGCACGAAGTAAATGCAAAATAAACATTAATTTTAACAGTACATCAAGATACAGGTAGGAAAGCAGGGAAAACTAACTAAACATGGCGCACAGAAAGTGTCAATTCAGCAATTTATTATGAAAACAATAGGCATGCTTTCCTAATCTAAGATGAACAATTAAACATGTAGAAATGATGTAATAAAAGTACAAGGCACTGTATAGTTTTGGAAGGAAAAGTGGGTTTTTTGCAGAAATGGCCCGTGTACGTACTCATCACCTCACGTACACGGCGCCCACACAACAATTATATCAATGAACCTAAGGGAAAGTCTCCAACACGGAGTTAGGCAGGCCACTTACCTCGACTGCTCAACTCAACCCGAGATCACGTTCATGCCACGAGTACCAGACTCCAAATGGCCCAAATATATTCAATTCAATTGCATAATATAAATATAACTTGAATTAATTAATCTAACTAATAAATTCAAAGCTAATACGCGAATTTAGGAAAATTTCCAAAAAAGTCCCCTGGGCCGATGTCTCAGAATCGGGTAAAAGTTATAAATTTCGGACACCCATTCACTCACGAGTCTAACCATATAAGAATTACTCGAATTAGATACCAAAATCTCGATCAAAACTCAAAAACTCGGCCTAAGAACTTTATCCAAATTTTACCTAATTCTCCACCCCAAATTCGAAATGAAGGATGATTTTAAGAATAGATTCATGGAAATTAGTCAAAATCGAGTAGAAATTACTTACCCAATTCGCCCAGGTGAAAACCTCTTCAAATATTGCCAATCCCCGAGCTCCAAAGTTCAAAAATGTGAAAAATAGCTTAAACGCTCGATTTTGGGTTTTAAAATCTGCCTAGGAACAGTCCTCATCGCGTTCACGGAAGCATAATCGCGAATGCAAAGGGTAAAGTTCACGCACCCAAAATCTGATATACGCGAACACGGGACTGGGTACACGAACGCGGATCTTTGGCTTCCCAACCCTACGCGAACGCGGCACTACTCACGCGACCGTGAAGGGTAAAACATCAAACTCCCCTGGAGCCTAAATTCCTCATCACGAATGCGTCCTGGCCCACGCGTTCGCGATTAACGCTGGCCTAAACCATTGCGTTCGCTCCTCTTGTTACACAAACGCATAAAGCATTTTCCCCCTATGCCCAGAATAGCCTATGC
Organism: Nicotiana undulata; assembly: GCA_005239495.1. Lineage (NCBI taxonomy): Eukaryota > Viridiplantae > Streptophyta > Magnoliopsida > Solanales > Solanaceae > Nicotiana > Nicotiana undulata. The sequence continues at coordinate 34,739 of ML270843.1, read as the reverse complement.
GTTCACGACACTCCTCACGCGAACGCATAGAAGAACACCAGCACCAGCAAAATCTGATATTTCCTAAGTCCAAACATTTGCCATCCGAAACACACTTGAGGCCCCCAGGACCTCAACCAAACCTATCAACTTGTCCTAATACCTCATTCGAACTAAGTTGAGCCTTCAAACCATGTCGCATAACATCAAAATCAAGAATTATGCATGGATTCAAGCCTAAGAACTTATAAAATTTCAAAAATCCACAACTGATGCCGAAATATGTCAATACTAGTCCGAATGACCTCAAATTTTACACACAGGTCATAAATGACACAACGAACCTACAAGCACTTTCGGAATTTCATTCCTAGCCCGATATCAAAATTTCACCTATCGGTCGAAATCGTCGAAATTCTAACTTTCGCCAACGGAGCTAACAGAGTCGACGGAATCCCATTTCGGACCCTCCTTCACACAGTTCCAACTACGGCCCGATTTCTAAAGATTAAACTCATATTTAGGGACTATGTGTCCCAAAACTCTCCGAAATTCACAACTAATCACTCTGACAAGTCCCGTAAGCAGAAATAAACATGGGAAAGACAGTTATTAGGGGTTCGGGGTGCAAACGCTCAAAACAACCGACCGGGTCGTTACAGGAACAGTCTCCAAAACTTTTGAATTGGTAATAATTTTTTTGATTTTCGGTGTTGTATTTTCCACTTCTCTATGAGCGAATTAATGTCGATTTTTAGACTTTTTTAAAAATATAATCTTCCTAGTCTTCTTCTTGGTTGAAAAGAAGAGGGGGACTTGGCCTAAACGATGAATGCTAAATAATATCTTAGGTGTAGTTCCAGTTTAGTCATTTTCTGCACTAAATATAATAAATGATTTCCAGTTTAAATAGCATTTTTTTAATCCAGTAGTCTTCTTAAAATAAACAAATATAACAATAATCAATGGAAAAAACACAAATAATATTATAAGGAATATTCATATTAATCCATAAACATATTCTTACAATACAACTTTGATCCATTTGAAGTCAGTACATATAACTAAAAGCACATATCGAGCTAAGCATTAGGTGTTCCTAGTAAGTCAACAAAGAAGATCACAACCCCTGATGTAGTTTCAACTAGTTCAAAGAGAATAACACTCCCTTTCTTCAGATTATTGTCGACAATAAATTGTTTTTACCCCTTAACAAGTCTTCTACGAACACCACTTGTGAGAGTCACAACACACTCCTTCCCATTACATAGAAGTATTGTTTTAACCAGAATAGGAGAAAGATAGTCACATATACTCGTTAGAAGAAATTGCAAGAACATAATGTAAATATAAGGTTTAGGGTTCATTGGTAGTTGGGATAATCAATAGTTATCAAATCATGAAAATTCAAAAAATTAAAAGAAAAAGAAATTTACCAGATCATCGGGCTTAATGTACGATCCAGGCACGATCATCCAAAATCATGGATAGAAATCATCTTTATCCATCTATTAGCATTCACGTTTAGAGTATCTATTTTGTATGGAGAATTGGAAATGTTGTTTAATATTTAACTTGTGTTTAAGAGATATATAAAGAGTCAAAACTTTTAATTTCCCTCCAATCATATTTTAACTTCTCCCTTTGTTTCCCTCCGAAAACTTTATTTGACATTTTAGTCTAAAAATGTCATCTCGTTTTCCTCCTTGTAAAGAAGATAGAATACATTTTAGTCCTAAAATTTAATCATGTTTTCTCTTTTTTTGCAATTAAGATTAACCAATAAAATATATAGAAGTACATATTGAATATTATATAAATCCCTAGTCAATGGACTTATATGGTTTCTATGAATAACTATAAGCCAATACGTATGACCTTAATGAATAAAATTATATTAACGACTATTATATAAACGATCAATATTACTATTAAGTGCAATGATATAATTAGCATAGGACATATGGATAAACGGCTAATATATAAACGGTCAATATAAATATGAATTACAGTGATGTAATTAGCATACACCATATTAATATAACCTTAGTCAATGGACTTATGTGGTTGTTATAGACCGATACGTATGACCTTAATGAATGAAATTATATAAAGCTCTATTATATAAACGGTTAATATAACTATGAATCACAACGATATAATAAGCATAGACCATATTACTATAACCTTAGTTAATGGACTTACATGGTTGCTATAGGCCGATACGTATGACCTTAATGAATGAAATTATATAAACGACTATTATATAAATGGTCAATATAACTGTGAATCACAACGATATAATTAGCAAAGGACAAATTACTATAACCTTAGTCAACGGTCAATTTAAATATTTCATAATTAAATAGCTAATTAGGTCCCAAATCTAACAATTGATGTCAAAATTAATATTACAAGGGGACAAAATATGTAAAATACACATTTTGATTAGATTCTAAATCTGCATTTTACTAAACTTTATGGTCAAATGTGACTTTTTAAATGGTTGGTCGTGTATATATACACACTCACCCAAACAACCCTAAAGACACACTCACCCAAACACACACTCTTACATAAACCCTAGAAAGCCACATATGGAATCCACTGTAACGACCCGATCGGTCATCTCGAGAGTTTTAGCCCTCTTTCTACCATTTTTGCTTCATTATATGTGGTTCAGCTCTATTATGTTGTGTCTGGTTGGTTGGCTCAGGTTCAGAGTGGTTTTGGAGAGAAATGAGACACTTAGTCTCTTAAATTGGTTATTTAGTTGGAAAAGTCAACCGGAAGTTGACTTATGGCTAAACGATCTTGGAATTTGGTTTTTATAACTCGGATAGCTTCAATAGGTGATTTTATACTTAGGAGTGGGTTTGAAATGTTATTCGGAGGTCCGTAGTAGAATTAGGCTTGAATTGGCGAAATTGTATATTTGGTGATTTTCGGTCGGCGGTGGAAAATTAGATATCGGGATCGGAATGGAATTCCGGAAGTTGGAATAAGTTCGTAATGTCATTTGTGATGTGTGTGAAAAATATCAGCTGATTCGGACGTGGTTTGGTTGGTTTCAGCATCATTGGCGAATTTGGGAGTTTAGAAGTTCTTAGGCTTGAATCCGAGGGTAATATGGTATTTTGATGTTGTTTTGAGTGTTTCTAAGGTTTGACTAAGTTCGTATGTTGGAATGTGACATGTTGGTATTATTGGTTTAGGTCCTGAGGACCTCGCGGAGTAGAGTTTCATACGGTTTGAGGTAAGTAACGCTTCCAACTTGGTTCTGAGGGTTCGAAACCCCGAACTATGTGTTATATGATTAGAACTGAGGTGACACACATTCCAAGTGACGGGTGTGCACCATGAGCATTGTGACCTGGTTCATCCCATGGTATCGTTTAGTGATTCCTTCTTGCAAATATTTGTGCTTCTATCAATGTGATTAATGCAAACATGCTAGATATTATGTTAAGGCTTCACGCTGATACTATTGAGACCCGAGTGGTCGCTTATTGCTATCATCTCATGTGGTTCATTGATATTATATACTCAGTCCTGTTATTGCATATCATATCATGTCTCTGTCTCAATAATTGTTATTCTGCACATTATATCATTGATTAGGGCTAGTTTATGCATTGTGAGCCCGTGTGAGCGAGATTGTAGAGTGATGACTGAGTGAGGCCGAGAGCCTGGTTTTGAGTGACAGTTATGGGATCGAGCTGCACGCTGTAGCATGTTACATTGGTTTATGCCTGGATCTGGATTATGATAGCGTTTGGGCTGTAGGAGCCCCCTCCTGAGTCTGTAACACAGCCCCAATGAGCACAGTGATGTTATTGAGGGATGGATCTTCCCTGGACATGGATCTTGTCCAAGTGTTTGTATCTGGAGATAGATCTTCTTCATGGGGCAGGATTAGCCTTCCTTAGTACTGAGTGATTGTTATCATATGTGTATATATTCTGGGATAGACCTTCCCTGGGCCATGAGAGCCATATACAGTACTGAGTGGACAAGTATGTGAGAGTGGGAGCACATCCTGCGTTTCATACAGTTGATGCATTAGCATGTAAAGTACGTTGAGTTATATATGTTAAATTGTTCGAATTTGTACTTATTTTATCACTTGAACTGGTAATTGAAAGCATACCTAAATTTCGGTACCTTGATTTTGTTGTAAATGTTGAGGTTTAGTTCGTCACTACCTCTCAACCCACAGTTTGGGCCCGTTACTTACTGAGTTGGTGTACTCGGGTTACCCCTAGAACCTTCTGTTCAAATCCAGGTACTTCAGGTCCCAGAAGTGGTTGTTAATTATTTGGTGCAGAGTTTCAGTTGGAGATTTCGAGGTAGCTTCCAAGCGATCACAGCCTCGTCCTCTCCTTCCTTATCTTTCGCATACTTTTTGTTATTTCAGACAATGGTTGTCTTTCTGTACTTCAGCTTTGTAGTTGTGTCATCTTATGACTTATTGACACCCGGTGTCGGGACTTTATTTTAGTGTTTTGGATGTATTTAAATTTTAATTAGAAAATTATGTGTGGAGAATATTGTTATTATTAAATGGTTGTACATGAAAAATTGAATTATTTGAGATTGTGTGGCTTGTCTAGTTCCAGGATAGGCGTCATCACAACGGGGATAGTTTTGGGGTCATGACAAGTTGGTATCAGAGCCTAGGTTACATAAGTCTCATGAGTCATGAGCAGATTTAGTAGAGTCTTCCGGTCTTTCTGAGAGTTAGAGCTCTGATCCCCTAATAACTGCTTTGCCCACATTTGTTTCTACTATTGGGACTTGCCAAAGTGATTAGTTATGGTATTCAGAGAATTTTGGGACACATAGTTGTTTAACCAAGGAATTAGATCCCTTGACTAAAGCTATTTTTAGGATGAACGCGAATTTATGATAATCAAAAAATAATGATAATTACGAATGAGTAAGTAAATAAGTAATAAGATGCACAGAAAAGTAAAGTGTATTATGTTCGTAGTTTGGCTGTCCTTTACAAGTTAACTTCTATTCCCTTATATAGGACATTCTTCAGTATAACGTCTACCTCTTGCAATGATAACACATTAATGACTAATTATTACATTAATGTAACGTTACAAAGAATAACTATAAATGTTGTGTGAAGGTTGTGTAACGTATGGATCATTAATTGAAGATCTTTGAATCTGCCCGTAGCTCTGACCGGATTCATTCTGACCGCGTCTCTTACTTGTCTCAATCAAGTTGAGTTTCCCGTAACTGATTACCTCGTAGGTATATAGTGTCGTGCCTCTTTGCCTCGCACCTCCTTAAAGAGTCATGTCCAATTGTCATGTTTTCCTTGGTCCACGTAACTGGCTGAATCATCAAGAATTATCATACGTGTGAAGCTCTTTTTTACCAATACAGATAGTCCCCCCACTTACCATTTATTTATCGATTAATATTTGGTAAGTGGATACGCATTTATGGCGGGAATATTTTGTCGCCGCTTTACTTCGAAACATTGTATCCTTCTCTGAACATAGGCGTAGCTTGTCACTTCCATTTAATGCTTAATCCACATGTCACCTCCAGGTTGGTTCTGCAATTACTCGGCGCCTTTTAGGGCTTTTTGCGGCTGCATCAGTCACGATGTGGCACCTTCAATTATGACTTTCACATCATTGTTTTTTCCCATTTTTGACGGTTGTCTTCGAGTATAAATACCCTTTATCCTTTCTTTACTTTCACGAATTTGACACTCAAGCGACCCACCCTGATAAAGAAGATCGATGCAAAGGTTAGATTTCACCACCTCTATCTACCCAACTAGTACTAATTGATCTAAAAAAATTCAACCTGGAAACTTTCTCTCCCCCAAAAAACCCCTGCCTGACATCGTCACGAGTAAGACCCCTTTCTTTTTTTTATGTTTTTCAATCGCCTTTGTTGATTGTGAATCCCTTCGACATATATGCCTTCACTCAGGCCTCAAAAAAGCAGAGAAATGTTGAAGTGGTGTCCAAGCCCGTGGTCGCAAACTTTCATTCTTTGTTTGTGAAGAACTTTTTCCTCGTCTTTGTAAATATGTCTTCTTCGAACCAACCTAAGGGAGTGATTAACGTTGATGATTTGGTCCCTTCTTCTGCTCAGACGCGGAGCCGGAGAGGTGGTAGATTGAGGAGTTTAAGTTCTACTCCTTTAAGAGGTTCTTCCTCTTCCCAGATTACTTCCCCTCCTTCTGCTAGGTCTCTTATTTCTACGAGAGCTAGGGCTTCCATATCTACGTCTAGAGGTAGAGAACATCACGAACCTTTACGCGAACCTCAAGTGGATGAAATCATTCCTGTTGAGTTTACCTTTGCTAGGGATAATCAGGTCTTTACAGATCAGTCTTCATCCTTTGATAGTGCTGATAGGTACCCTACTCTGCTCACCGAAGGTTTAATTCCTCTTGTTCGCAGGGACTGTTTTTTGGAGTCCGATTTTCCTATCATCATTACGAATGGAAACCAAAGAATAACGTCTTACAAGACGGGATATTCTTTTGTTTATACCTACCCTTTAACCTTAGGGTTTAGACCTCCCATTGATCCAGTTATCATTGAGTTTTATCGTTTTTTCAATATTTGCTTGGGACAAGTCGGTCCTATTGTATGGAAAGTTGTTGCATGTCTCAGATGTTTAGATACTTTAGCTTCGGTCCCTTTCACCTTTATTCCCCGACATTGTTTCGTCAAGGTATTTTTACTCTGGCTGCCAGGAGTAAAAGAGTGTTGATGACCCCTGATGATGATATGTATAGAGGTTGGTAACTTCGGTACATTGTTGTGCCTACTGCTGGTTTAGTAGGTGAAGAAAATCTTCCCTTCCCCGAGAACTGGAATCGTGCACATGAGTACATTTTAGCTCACATTCCTTGTTTTTTGCTTAAATGTTTTATTAACACTGTAGTTGTTTCTTCTTTTTTCAGCACTCATGGGTACTGTCGAGAATGTCTCCGGTATCTGTGGTTGGGTAGAAAAGCTTTTGTCGATTGCTCAGTTGGAAGAAAGGCCTTGGAAGTACTTCTCTGGGAAGTACGGTTGGAAAGTGAAAACTCACGGTAAGTGAAGCTTTTATTTCCGCTTCTTTCCTTTCTCGAGTCTCTTTGTTGTTTTACCCTTTTTATTTTGACAGGGTTTCCCGCTCGTGGGGCGTCTACTACATCCGTTCCCAAATTGTCCCTGGCTCAGGCCCAGGAAATTATTTCAAGTTCTTCTTCTTTGAAGAGAAAGGTTGGTGGGTCTAGGACCTCAGAAGAAGAAGAGGAGGAGGAGAGCGCTTTGGTCCATAGGTCGCGCAGAAGGAAGGTGATCTTGGATGAAGAGTCTACACCTGTGGTTGTTCCTTCCGTGCCTGAAACTGGATTTTCTGCTTTCGAGGATGCTACCCCCTCTCTCGTGTGTGATTTTATTGATCATTTGTTCCGTGAAGGCTTTGGTCCCGCAGGTGATGAAGTTCTCTTGGCCGTTATTCCTCCTTCTTTTAGTGAACTCCCCTTTACCGCTCCAGTTATTTCTTATGCTTCCATTACTATTCCTACTCCTCCCGTTGCTCTTTCTCCCATGGCATTTTTGGCTCCTTCTATGTCCGTGGCTCCTACATCTCTGCCTGCTACCGTGCCTTCTGTTAGAGAAGTAGGGTCTTCCAGCAGGGAGATGAGGCAGGTGCTGATAGAGGTTCCAGCTGATGGGAGTCTCTTTAAAAAGTCTGGCCAGCCTGGTGTGTGGCTGAAACCCTTGATAGGCCCGACAGAGAGAGCCAAGCTAGATAGCCATAGTTCCCTTACATGGGCTAATGAGGTCGTGCATACTTCTTAAAGGTAGAGTGCATTTTCTTGCATTTCATTCTTGTACATGTATTTACCGTATCTAATTGGTTATCTTTTTGTAGATCAATCTTATAGGCACGGAGCTCATGAAGAGGATTTCTAACACGGAGTAGGAGATGAAAGAGTGGCATGCTGAAGCAAATAACTGGAAGGGGAAATATGAGAGCTTAAGGCTCTACATGGAGTCCTTAGAAGAAGAAAAATGTACATTGGAGCAGCAGATGAGAGTCATGGCAGCGGAGTTGACAGTGGAGAAGGCTTCTTCCAATCAAGCGGGCAAAGATAAAAGCATCCTTGAGTCCTCATTTGCTGAGCAATTGTCTTGTGCCTCAGAAGAAGTTAGGATCTTGAAGGCCTTATTGGACCAAAAGGAAGAGTATTCAGGCGAGTTGGTGCATTCACTCACCCAGACTCAGGAAGATCTCCGCTTCCTTAGATATAATTCGATTCCTGGAGAGATCTATCGCACCTTTAAGGGCCACCAAAGATGTTGTTGAGGCTGAGAGGGACGGGCTGAGAGCTGAAGTTATGATATGGGAGAAGGATAACAAACCTCTTGAATATGCGGCAGTTGTCGATGTTAGTTGGGCGTACATGCATTCACGCCTCGACACGTTGACTGAAATGAGTCAAGAGGATTTCGACCTTAATGCTGAAATAGCTAAAATCAAGGAAGCCATGCAGAAGGATCAACAAGGTCAGAAACACTCTTTACCTGAAGGTGAGGCTCCTGATGTTCAAGTCTCCCCGTCCCAAGCTTCTCTTGCCCCCTCTGCCAGTGAAGAAGTCAATCCCCCTCCTGATGAAGTTTTAGAAGTTGGTTCCTCCTTTTTTTTTTCTTTGTCCCAATTGGTGGTTACTCCCAGTCCCATCCGGTGTAAATTTGGAACTCTTAAAGTCCCCAACTGACAACTTAGGGGCACCATAATGTATAAACACTATATACGGCTAATTATAAGTTAATACTTAATTTTTTACTTAGCCGCTTTAATATATATATATATATATATATATATATATATATGACTTTTGTCTTCTCTTGAGTTTCTGTTTCACTCTTTTAAGTCTTTTGCATGTTTTATTTTTGAGGTTTTAGTTTTACCTCTGAGTTTTGCATTAAAATGCTTTAGATTATCCGCACATTTTCGTAATAGGTATGATTTTGAAAGGGGGCCCTTTTCTTTTTGATCTACACTTAATGAAGAAGACGTCTCAACTTTATAATGGTGTAATAAGCAATAGAGAGATAGGAATATTTCACATGTTTAAGAATGTTTTTTGAAGAAAGTTTTCTGTTTAAACTTTCACAACATTTTACATGTGTTTGATTATCGTCTAAAACTCACGTTGCAATTATTTTCTTTGAACAAGTTTGATATGCACTTGTATTTTGTAACTGTTTTTCTTATATAACAAATTTTTCGAGTTAATACAAGAGAATAACTGCTTTTCGTTCGTAACAGGTTTTGTAAAGGTAGGGGGTTTTACGCGTAACTGTGATGACCCAAAAGGTCATCCTAAGTAATTCCAGCTAAATCTATGTTCCGAGGCCCCGAAAGCCTTCGTTAATCTCACCTCGATGTGCGTGCACATACCGGGCGTGTAGCCAGGAAGTCTTTATGTTGAAATTTGATGAAAATGGAATTTTGCGATAATTAAATGAATAAAGTTGACTCTGGTCAGCATTTTTGGTAAACAGACCCGGACCCGTGATGTGACTATCCCGGAGGGTCCGTAGGAAAATAGGGGACTTGGGCGTATGCCCGAAATCGAATTCCGAGGTCCCAAGCCCGAGAAATGAATTTTTAAAGAAAATTATTTTCTGAAAATAATAAAGGATTTTGAAAATGAATAATTATGTGAAAAACGTGTTACCGGGTCCGTATTATGGTTCCGGAGCCCGTAACAGGTTTATTATATGTTATGTGACTTATTTGTGAAGTTCGGTATAAAACGGACTTGAAATGACGTGATTCAGATTAAAATTGGAAAAGTTAAGCTTTGTGAAGTTTTAAGAAATTTCTATAAGTTTTGAGGTTTGATTCGATGATTTTGATGATATTTTGGTGAATTAAATGCTTGAATAACTCCATAGGATTTTTTTGGGAGTCGTGCATGTTTTTGGTTTTGAGACTCGAGGGCTCGAGTCAGTTTCGGGTAGCTAACGGGATGTGAAATGCATGAACAATCTGGTGTTCTTGGCCTGTTTCTGATGTCTGGTGTAATACCCTTCGCGAACGCGGCCAAGCCTTCGTGAACGTGAAGGGTAAATAGTGTGGCTTGGGTTTTGTTCTACGCGAACGCACGGGTACGGTCGCGAACGCGGAGCTATGGTGGGTACTGCTCTACACGAACGCGACGCCCCTCTCGCGAACACGTAGTGTTATAGGATGGGGTCTGGGGTCAGGTAGGTTTGTTCTTCGCGAACGCGGGTAGACGCTCGCGAACACGGAAGGTTAGGGAGTCATACCTTCGCGAACGCGGCCCTGGCTCCTCGAACGCGTAGGTCCCAGCAGCTAACCCTTTGCGAACGCGGCCTGGGGTCCGCGAACGCAAAGGGTAATTTTTCCCAGTTATTAAAAATACCCCAAAAACAGAATACCATACGGGAATATCACATTTTCAGCCTTCTTCTTCTCCTCCCACCCCCATTGACGATCCTCAAGCTAATTTCCCTCCATAAACACTTGAGTAAGTGATTCTAACACTAGTTTCTTCCACTTTTCTTCCATAATCACTAGAATGTGGGCCTAAAATCCTAAAATCAAAGTAGAAATTAGGGGTTTTGGGTATAGTTAGGTTTTTGGGAATTTTGGGTAATTCAACCCCATTTTGGGGTCGGATTTCAAAACAAATTATATATTCTAACTCGTGGGGTTATGGGTGATCGGGTTTTGGTCCGAGCCTCGTGTTTGGACCAAGCGGGCCCGGGGGTCGAATTTTGGTATTTTTGGAAGAATGATAGGAATTACATATCTAGGCTATGGGATCGTGTTATTGAGTCTTTATTGATATTATTGAATTAATTATGCCTAGATATCGTTGTTTCGGAGTCGGATTATAAAGGAAAGACGGTCTTAGAGGGTTGATTGCTATACTTTGGACCGAGGTAAGTGTCTTGCCTAACTTTGGTGAGGGAATAGGTATTATTTGCTATGTGCTAAGTGATTATCATGTTCATTGCATAGGTGAGGTGACGAGTACCTATGCAATGTGTGCCAGCATGCCCGTGAGTCTATTTTGATAGAAATTGCAGTATTTCTCCCATGTTAGAATATTATGAGATTGTCTCTACTTGGTAATTTATTCTTGTTAAAAGTATTGGTTGTTGAGTGTGAGAAGTGTTGATACGATTGATAATCCAAGTGTAGAGTATATGATTGAAGTGATTGGTTATAGCTGAGACCCTTGTCGGGCATTTATTGAGTTAATAATTGATGTTTTTCCCTTGCCGGGTGTTTTGAACTGTCTATTTCCACTATGTTGTACTCCTTGCCATTATATCCGTTATTGTTTGGTGAGGATGAGTGTAAATCACGAAGGGTTATTTCGTGCCATGATTCATATTGATTACAAGCATGAAGGATAATGTCGTGCCATGATTTACATTGCCTTACATTGTACATTGCATTGTGAGGAAGAGAGTAAAAGCACGAAGGGTGATGTCGTGCCATGATATTTGTTTACATTGCATGGTGAGGAAGAGTGTAAAGCACGAAGGGTGATGACGTACCATGATATTTGATGATGTCGTACCATGATATTTGATTACATTGCATAGTGAGGAAGAGTGTAAAGCACGAAGGGTGATGTCGTGCCATGATATTTGATTACATTGCATAGTGAGGAAGAGTGTAAAGCACTAAGGGTGATGTCGTGCCATGATATTTGATTACATTGCATTGTGAGGAAGAGAGTAAAAGCACAAAGGGTGATGTCGTGCCATTGTTTACACTTCTGGTACTTATACTTGTTTCGTTGGCTATTGTGTTAGATTGTCTCCCTTGATTACTTCTATCTGCCAATTTGACTGCTTCATTTCACTTGTTCCCCTTAATTGCTCCTGTATCCCTTACTTGTCTGCTTATCTTTGGCCTTGTATTATCCCTGTTACCTGTTGTAGAATAGGACAGGTTATCGTTATTGTAAAGTCTATCCTCGTCACTACTTCGGCCGAGGTTAGGTTTGGCACTTACGCAGTACATGGGGTCGGTTGTACTGATGCTACACCTGCACTTCTTTATGTTGTGCAGCTCCCGCAGCCGGACCCAGTGGACATCGTTAGAGAGAGTATCCTTCAGTACACCTTGGAGATTGCAAGGTAGACACACAGACGTTCGTGGGCCTTCACGTCTCCTCTACCCCTTTTTCTTCCTTCCTGTCTATTCCATTTATTTTCAAAGACATATGTATACAGTTATTTGTTCAGCCCTTGGTTGTAGAAATATTTTAGTATGTTCGTGAGTTAGTGACTCCAGATTCAGGGATTGTTACAAAGTATTGTATTTTGTTTAAACCATTTAGTTTTGTTTTTATCTATTTTCGCTGCTAAATCGTAAACTATTTTTGGTTAATTCTGTTAACTGGGTGTTATCATGTTAGTTTAATTGCACATGTTGGCTTGTCTAACGGGTTCAACGTTAGACGCAGTCACGGCCTGAAGAGTGGAATTTCGGTTCATGACAGTAATTGTTTTCATTGATAACAGTTTTCAATAATCACGAGGAAAATGCTTTTTCAAACGTAATTGTTTTATTCGATAACAATTTTTCAAATGACTACAAGGATTTGATCTTTCATCCGTAATTATTTTATTTGATAACAGCTTTCTATACAAAGATTTCATAACTGTTTTGTCACAACAGTTTTTTGAATGAGTACAAAGATGTGCATTCCTTCCTCGTAGCTAATAGTTTGCCTTTTAACCTGAACATACATTTATGAACATGTTCGAAGGTTTTATAGATCAGGCTTTGTGTTTTGAGTCTTTGGCTCTTTCGATTCTTCTCGTATCACTTTACTTGTTGGGTAGATGGATCTTCAGGCTCGAGCTTTGACTTTTTTGATAGTCTTCTTTGCTTCGTCTTTGCCTTCCATACTATATAGTCCCCCAAGTGTTTGAGCTTTAAAGGATGAAATCTCGATCACTTAACTATTTCTTCCTTGTGGTCCTTTTCCTGAAAAGGAAAGACGTACGGGACTCGAAGGTATATAGTTTTTAGATGATGACTGCTTAACCCTTTAAAACGTCCATCAGAAAGTGTAACCCTACACCGGGAATTCAGTTATTTCCTCGCGTCTTTGCAGGTCTAATATCATCATCTGGTGATGGGTTAGCTTTATGCCTATCATCTAAAATGGTTAGTAAAAATTTTAACTGTACAGGAAGAAAATCGAACGTGTGATATCTGACCGGGGGTATTCCTTTTCCTTAGAAATAATACTTCTTCAAATTGATGGCACTCCATCTTGTTGGTAAGATCCTGCCATCCATAGCTTCCAGCTCATAGGCGCCCTATCCAGCTATGCCTCGGACTTTGTAGGGTCCTTCCCAATTTAGACTTAATTTTCCCGTACCAGCTGCTTTGGTTGATTGAAAGACTTTTTTTAGGACAAAGTCCCCAATCTTGAAGTATCTCAGATGAGCTTTGCGGTTGTAATAACGCTCTATGATTTGTCTTTGAGTTGCCATCGGTATTAGTACTACTTCTCTTCTTTGTTCGAGCAGGTCCAGATTGGTCCTCAATTCATTGTTGTTTGCATCCTCCGTGGTTGTTGTAAACCTTATACTTGCTCCCAATCTCCACAGGTATTAAGGCTTCTTATCCATAGACAAAGGCGAACGGAGTCTCTCCCATGGCTGTTTTTGAAGTTGTTCTGTAGGCCCATAGTACCGCTGGTAATTCATCAGGCCAATTTCCCTTGGCTTTCTCTAGCCGTTTCTTTAGGTTGTTGATGATGATTTTATTCATTGATTCAGCTTGACCATTAGCCACAGGGTGATACGGCGTTGAAGTAATCTGTTTGATTTTCCATCTTTCAAAGAATTCTGTGACTTGCGTGCCTATGAATTGTGGGCCATTATCACATACGATCTCCTTAGGTATTCCAAAGCGGCATATAGAAGATTTTAACTTCCTTTCCGCGCACCTGTTTGAAAGCTTCTGCCTCTACCCATTTTGTAAAATAGTCGGTTAGCACGAGTAAGAACCGTACCTTTCCTTTAGCTGCGGAGAGGGGTCCCACGTTATTCATGCCCCACTTTATGAATGGCCACGGTGATATTATTAGGTGCAATAGTTCCGATGGTCGATGCATGTTGTTGGCAAACCGTTGGCATTTATCACATTTGGATACGAAGATCTCAGCCTCTTCTTCCATCTTAGGCCAGTAATATCCAGCTCTGATAAGGGTTTTAACCAAGGATCTTGCCCCTGCGTGATTTCCACAGTTTCCTTCGTAGACTTCTCTCATCACGAACTCCGTTTGATTAGGTCTGAGGCATTTAACTAGGGGACCTACGAACATCTTGCGATATAATGAGTTGCGAATGAGGCAGTACCGGGCAGCTTTTTAGCGAAGTGCTTGAGCTATTTTTTTGTCATCAGGTACAGTGCCATTCTGCAAAAAATTTAAAATGTCGTTTCTCCAATCCCAAGTTAAATTGTTGAAAGTTACCTCATTTTTGTCCTGGTCTATGGCTGAATGAAATAGATGGACGACAGTTGCATTGTCTTTGTTTGTAACTTCCGTGACTGCTGCGAGGTTAGCCAATGCGTCTGCTTCCGCATTTTCCTCTCTAGGTATTTGTATAACATTTCATGTTTTGAATTGCCCCACGAGATATCGTGCCTTTTCTAGATATTATTGCATCCGAGTCTCCCGAGCGATATAAGTCCCCTGCATCTGATTTACTACCAGTTGGGAGTCGTTCTTGTTTACGATGTGCTCGATTGAGAGCTCTCGTGCCAGTTCTAGCCCTGCAGTGACAGCTTCATATTTTGCTTCATTGTTAGTTATAGGATAACATTTGATAGTTTGTCGTGTCTTTTCACCCATGGGTGATATTAAGACTATGCCTAAGCTTACACATTTTACATTGGAAGAACCATCGGTAAATATGGTCCATAGACCCAGATTAGAGTTGTAACTCTTTCTCCACTTCAGGGACAATGCTATTATTAAAATCAGCGACAAAATCAGCTAAAATTTGAGACTTTATCGCAGTCCTAGGCTGATATATTATGTCATGCTCGCTCAATTCTATGCCCACTTAGCTAATCTTCCTGATAGTTCTTGTTTATGCAATATATTTCTCAATGGATAAAAGGTCACAACAGTGATTGGATGACATCAAAAATACGGCCTCAACTTTCTAGATGTCGTGACTAGAGCTAAGGCTAATTTTTCCAGATGTGGGTATCTAGTTTCAGCATCTAGTAATGTCTTGCTTACATAATAAATAGGAGATTGTTTACCTTTATCTTCCCTTACCAATACTGCACTTACAGCAATTTTTACGACGGCAAGGTAGACGAACAACTTCTCCCCTCCTTTGGCTTTGATAGCAACGGGGGTTTTGATAGATAAGCCTTTAGATCCTTGAGAGCCCGTTGACACTCTTCAGTCCATTCGAACTAATTTTTCTTTTTGAGAACTGAAAAGAATTTAAAACGTTTTTCGGAAGACCTGGAAATAAATCTTTCTAAGGCCGCAATTCTTCCCGTTATTCTTTGAACTTCTTTTTTGTTCATAAGTATATCAGGTATTTCTTCTATAGCTTTAATTTGAGCAGGATTTACCTCTATTCCTCTATTTGATACAAGGAAACCCAAAAATTTACCTGATTCCACGCCAAAAGAGCATTTTTCTGGATTCAATTTCATATTATACCTGCGTAGAATTTCAAAGGTAATAGAGAGGTGCTGGAATGGTCTTCCTCATGTGTTGATCATACCAGCATGTCATCGATGTAAACTTCCATCATCTTCCCCAGATGTTCTTGGAACATCTTGGTTACTAACCTCTGGTACGTGGCTCCAGCATTCAAGCCAAAAGGCATGACTTTGTAACAATAAGTCCCCCTGTTTGTAATAAAGGAAGTTTTTTCCTCGTCTGAGGGGTCCATTTTAATCTGATTGTAACCGCAATACGCATCTAGAAAGCTTAACAATTCATGTCTTGCAATGGCATCAATCATTTTATCTATATGTGGTAATGGGAATGAATCCTTGGGGCATGCTTTATTTAAATCAGTGTAATCTACACATACACTACATTTACCATTCCTTTTAGGTACTACGACAGTGTTAGATAACCAGTTAGGGTACGTTACCTCACATATTGAACCAATTTTCAAGTGTTTTTGTACCTCTTCGTCAATCACTTGGTTCTTGAACGGTTCTTGCTTTCTTTTCTTCTGCTTAACAGGTACTAAGGATGGATCTTCATTTAGTTTATGAGTCGTCACTTCAGGTGGGATACTTGTCATATCTGAATGGGACCACACAAAGCAATCTACGTTAGCCTATAAATAATTAATTAACTTACCTCTTCGACTGGAGCTCAGCCTTACACCTATATGCACTTTCTGTTCAGGTTTTTGTTCAAAAAATAGAATAGCTTCGAGCTCTTCTGTTGTTGTTTCGATGTGCTCATCTTCTTCTGATTCTTGAATGACATCCGGTCTGGAATCTACATCCGCGTGATTTGATTCATCTTCCGTGGTAACTTGTTTTACTTTCTCGTGACTATCTTCTTCCGTACCTGTTCGAACAATAGCTTCTTCCGTACTTGTTTGGGTAACAATTGCTTCCATACCTGTTTGGTCGGCAACTCCTGCCTGGCAGATTTCTCTATCTTTTGATTCTTACGTCTCTAATTTTTTTGTTATAATGTACCACGGAATTTATATTCCTAGAGGTCTGTTGATCACCCCTAATATGTTGGATTCCCCATTCAAAAGGTAATTTAATTACCTTATGTAATGTAGATGATACTGCTTTCATGATCCATGGCCTTCCCATGATTACGTTATAAGCCATGTCAGTATCGATAACTTGGAATCTGATGTTTTTGATTACTCCCTCGGCATATGTGCTAAGTTCATTTTCTCATTTGGTTATAATCGTAGAGTTATCGAACCCTGATATGGCTCGTGCCTTTGGGATCACCTGATTTCCCAAGAGCATTTCTTCCACGAATCTTAGCAAAATGATGTTGACTGAACTACCTGGATCAATCAACACTCTTTTAACGTTAGTGTCATAAATGAGTAAGGATATTACCAGAGCATCATTGTGGGGGAGCATTAGTCCGCCGAAATCTACATCATCAAAGGTTATATTATCTGCGTCCGGGTTTTCTCGAACCCGTTTTTCGTGTGTAATTGTGAACTTCGTGGCTGTTTTAACCACTCCGTTTACTTCCTCACCTCAGTGTATCACATTGACAGTTCTTTTTGGAGATGGTGGTTTCGGGCGCTCCCGCATGTTCTTCATGTATGCCTGCTTACCTTTATCACTAAACAATTATGTTAAGCAACCCTGTTTCAATAATTGCTCTATTTCACCTTGTAAAAATCTGCAATCTGCAGTTCTGTGTCCATGATCGTTATGAAATTCACACCAAAAATCTAGGTTCGTTTTATTTGGGTTTGACCGCATTTCTTTGGGCCATCTAACCTTATCCCCCATATTTCTTAATATTGAAACTAGTTCGGGGGTACTTACATTAAAGGTGTGATCCGCAATTTGTGCATTACCCCTAGGTCATTCATCTCGATCCTTTCTGGATCTAGATGAAGATGAGCCCGCATCTCTGCTGGGTGGTCTATATTCTGACCTAGTGTTTTCGAACCTGGGACGAGTTTCACGTCCCGAGGGTCCCATATAAGGATCGTACCTATTTTTACCTGATCTCCTGTCTGATTCGGAGAGTCTAAATCTGGTATGATCTTCATCTTTCGAACGAGCAATGGTATCTTCTTCTATCCGAAGTTTAGTATTGTACATGTTATAAACATCATTCCATGTCGTAGCTGGGAGTTCTCTCAAGCTTTCCTTGAATCTTCTTGTGGCTTCTGAGCTTTTGTCATTTTGATTGCTCGTGAATGCCATGGTTGCCCAATTATCAGGCACCAGTGGTAGTAACATTCTTTCTCGCTGGAACCTGTCTAAAAATTCACGAAGTAGTTCCGTGTCTCTTGTTTTATTTTTAATATGTCTTCCATTCTTTTCTCAACTTTTTGTGCGCCGGAATGTGCTTTTATAAAAGAATTTGCAAGCTCGGCAAAATAATAAATAGAGTTTTCAGGAAGAAGATTATACCAAGTTAGTGCTCCTTTGGTAAGTGTTTCTCCAAATTCTTTGACTAGGACCGACTCAATCTCTTGTTTTGTTAAGTCGTTGCCTTTCACTCCGGTAGTAAAAGCAGTCACATGGTCGCGTGGGTCAGTTGTCCCGTCATACTTGGGAACATCAGGCATTTTGAACTTCTTGGGTATAGGCAAGGGTGCTGCACTTGGTTTCCAATGTTGTTGAGAATATCTATCAACATCAATGCCTTTGATAACAGGTGGTACTCCAAGAAATTGCTCGATTCGATCGTTTTGTTCCTTCACCTGTTTCTGCAAGGTTAGTAGTAAATTTTGCAATTCAGAGTTATTAGTCATACCTGGTCTCGCTTTGCGAGATTCATTAGGAGTGTCTTCTGTTGCTGAGTTTACCAACCCAGATTGGGGATTTTCCACGGTGATGGTATTATTGGGAGAGGGTGTCAGTGACGAAGGTGATGCCGCTGGTAATCCCCTTGCGAATTCTTGCAGAGCCTGGCTCACATACTCTGCAATCATTTGCTTCATTTGATCTTGTTCTACCGTTTGATCATTATCATTAACGTTGTTGTTGTTGTTAGATATTTCTTGGGATTGTTCCCTTGAACCTCCTGGCGATCCAGGGAGTGATGGAGTCCCATCTCTTTGCTGTTTATTGTCGTTGGAGTTCGACATAGTTCAAAGGATATCGTTTGAAAAGAAAACATAGATTATCAGATTCCCGGTAACGGAACCAATTTGTTTAACCAAGGAATTAGATCCCTTGACTAAAGCTAATTTTAGGATGAACACGAGTTTCTGATAATCAAGAAATAATGATAATTAAGAATGAGTAAGTAAATAAGTAATAAGATGCACAGAAAAGTAAAGTGTATTCTGTTCGTAGTTTGGATGTCCTTTACAAGTTAACTTATATTCCCTTATATAGGGAATTCTTCAGTATAACGGCTACCTCTTGCAATGATAACACATTAATGACTAATTATTACATTAATGTAACGTTAAAAAGAATAACTGTAACTGTTGCATGAAGGTTATGTAACGTGTGGATCATTAATTGAAGATCTTTGAATATGCCCGTAGCTCTGTCCGGATTCATTCTGACCGTGTCTCTTCCTTGTCTCAATCAAGTTGAGTTTCCCATAGCTGATTACCTCGTAGGTATATACTGTCGTGCCTCTTTGCCTCGCACCTCCTTAAAGAGTCATGTCCAGTTTTCATGTTTTCCTTGGTCCACGTAACTGGCTAAATCATCAAGAATTATCATACGTGTGAAGATCTTTTTTACCAATACAATAGTCCCTAATTATGAGTTTAAGCCTTAGAAATCGGATCGTAGTCGGAACTGTGTGAAGAAGGATTCGAAGTGGAATTTTGTCTAATTTGTTAGCTCCGTTGAGTGATTTTGGGGTTAGGAGAGCGTCTGAAATGTGCTTTCGAGGTCTAGTAGACTTAGGCTTGAATCCGTGTTTGATTCATATTTTTGGTGTTGTTCGAGGTGGTTTAAAGGATCGACTAAGTTTTTATGGTGTTACGGGATTGGTTGGAAGATCTTGTTGAGGTCCCGGGGGACTCGGGTGTGTTTCGGATGCTCAACGGCTCATTTTTGGACTTCGGAAGATTGATGGTGTCTGCAACTGGTGTTCTTCACCGCGATCGCGTTAGGAAGTCCGCGATCGTGTAGAACAATTTGGAGGCCATATGGGTTAATTCTTTGCGATCGCGTAGGGTAGGCAGGTTGTGCATCGTGAATGCGTGGGCCAGGCCACGTTAGTGTAGAAGAATAAGGCAAAAAAGGGAAGCTGGGTTTTAACCCTTCGCGATCGCTTGGGACCAGTCGCTTAAGTCATAGGAACCAATACATCGCTTTTAGGTGTGGTGTGTCGCGATCGCATAGAGTAAAAATTTTAGGCAGTGAAGTTGTTCTTCGCGATCGCGATTAAGAAATACCTAGGCAGAATTAAAATGTTCAAAAACGAGGGTTTAAGTCATTTTTCACAATTTGGACTTGAGAGCTCGGGATTAGGCGATTCTTGGAGGGATTTTCACGTGGGTGTTTAGGGTAAGTGATTATTACTTAGTTTTGATTAATTCCCGCTAATCTATGCTTAATTTTATCATCTAATTTTGTATTTAGGGTGAAAAACTTGGGAAAATTTGAGAAAAGTTCATGGGCCGAGTTTTTGGGTTTTGATCAAATATTTGGTATCGGATTTGAGTGAATTTGGTATGGTTAGACTCGTGAGTGAATGGGTGTTCAGAATTTGTGATTTTTACCCAATTCCGAAACGTGGGCCCAGGGGACTTTTTGGGGCGATTTTCCTAATTTCACGTTTTAGCTTCGAATCAATTAGTTAAATTATTTACTTAAAGTTATATTCACATTATGCAATTAATTTGAATAGATTTGGGACATTTGGAGTCGGGTACTCGTGGCAAGAACGTGATTTCAAGTTGAATTGAGTGGTTGAGGTAAGTGGCTTGCCTAACCTTGTGTTGGGGACTTACCCCTTAGGATGCTTGACATTAATTGTTGTGTGGGCGCCATGTACGTGAGGTGACGAGTACGTATACAGGTCGTTATTGCAAAAATCTCATTTTTCCTTCGAAAATCATAAATTGTTTTCTCCTATAAAATTGTTTTAATATGTTAAATTGTTTAACTTAGATTAGAAAAGCTTGCTAACATGTTTAATATTCAATTGCCTATCTCACACTTTGTGTGCCATGCTTAGTTAGCTTACTGCTTTTCCCTACCTGTGATTAGATGAACTGTATAAATTGATGACATACCTATAATTTATTCTGCATCGCATATTTAAACTGGGACTACAGAAGTATTTCGAGAGATCCCCCAGCACCGCATATTTAATTTGGGACTACAGACGTATTCTGAGAGATCCCCCTATACTGCATAATCATCTGGAACTACGGGATGGTATCCCAGGAGATTCCACCTTGTGTTACCTTGTTCTAAGCCGAGGGCACACTTTACTGTTAAGTTTTCAAATATTTTCTTTAACTGTTCACTGTAGAATTTACTTATCTCTCTTACTCTTTTAAATTTTTATATTGACTCCAATAGGGCCTTAACCTGACCTCGTCACTGCTTGACCGGGGTTAGGCTTGGGACTTACTGGATACCAAATGTGGTTTACTCATGCTCTTTCCTGCACATATTTTTCGTGTGCAGATCCAGTTATAGGCTATCAGCCTCGTGGATAGTACTGCTGCTGATTCTAGGAGACCGCAAGGTATTTCTGCCACGTCCGCAGAATCCTCAGAGTCTCCTTCTATTCTGTCGTTTGGAATTTTCTTATGCACTTTCCAGTTTTGCTTAGATCTACAGTAGTTGTTAGAAACTTGTGACTTTTTATTACATTCCGGGTCATTAGGATGGATATTGTGTACATGCTGAGCGGCATCGTTTATGTACTCCAGATTATGTTCTTGCTTTTCTTTATTTATTGTGTTCTTAGTTAAGATTTAACCACAAAATTAGGCTTACCTAGTCGTAGATACTATGTGCCATCACGATACCTTTCGGAGGGTAAATCGGGTTGTGACATCAGTACGAAGATGTCTGTACTTATCTTCGAGAGGCTGCAGACCCCTTAAGAAAAATTTCACATTCTTGAATTATTGTCCTGCGAATTCGTTGATTCTGGTAACTAAACTTATGTTGTTTCAATCTCCCACATATGGTGAGGACACGTGCTACCGAGAAGGATGATCAGCCACCAGTTGGACCCATAATAGGTCGAGGCCGCCGTCGAGGTCATGGTAGAGGTAGAGGTGCAACCCGCGCGGCATCCGGGGCAGTACCCATAGACCTACCTGTTATTCCAGACAAGGTCCTAGCCGTGGATGTTCCAGCGAGACCAGCCCAGGCACCGGCAATGCCTATTGTTATTCAGGGTCTTTAGGAGACCTTGGCTCAGATTTTGATCGTGTGCACCAGTCTTGCACAGGTGGTCATTGTTTCTTCTACAGCCGCTACTTCTCAGGCCGGGGGAGGCACTCAGACTCCCGATGTTCTTACCCCTGACCAGGTTATTCGGGGACTTCAGACACCTGGGGCACCTCCAGCCCAGCCGGTTGCACCTGCTCAGGACTATGTGATTCCAGTCATGCTTGATGACGAGCAGCATAGGTTGGAGAGGTTTGGTAGACTTTAGCCTCTGACTTTCGGTGGTACCGAGGGCGAGGATGACCAAGGTTTCTTAGATAGATGTCAGAGGATTCTAGGTACAGCGGGTATATTAGAGACCATTGTGGTCTCGTTCACTACTTTTCAGTTTTCAGGAGCTGCTTTTACTTGGTGGGAGGCTTATAAGAGGCATAGGCCTAGGTGCAGCGTCCCTTACCTGGAAGTAGTTTTCCACTCTCTTCCTAGAGAAGTATGTACCACAAACCCGCAGAGAGGAGCTGCACAGGCAGTTCGAGCAGTTACGTCAAGATGATATGACTGTGACGCAGTATGAGATGAGATTTTTAGAGCTAGCTCGTCATGCTGTTTGGTTGGTTCCCACATAGAGGGAGAGGATCAGGAGGTTCGTGGATGGCCTCACATATCAGCTTCGGATTCTTATGACCAGAGAGAGGGTGTCAGGTGTTACTTTTGAGCAGGTTATTGATACTGCCCGAGAGATTCAGCCAGTTCGTCGCCAGGAGCGAGATGAGAGGGAGGCCAAGAGGCCTCGGGGATTTGGTAGCTTAGGTAGTGTTCCCTCCAGAGCCGCCCATTTAGGCTAACTCGCCCAACTTATAGTGGTGCATCATCGGGGCATGGTTCCGACAGTTCTCATTCGGGCCGCTTATCATTCAATGCCCTTCCAGGCTAGAGCTCATCCCGTGCACCATCAGTTCAGGGTTCCTCCATGCTAGGTTCTTCTATCAGTTATCCCGGTGCTAGGGGTTCCCTTCAGTCCCCACCGACATTCGCCGAGAGAGAGTGCTTTGAGTGGGGAGAGTTGAGTCATGTCAAGAGGTTTTGTCCCTGTCTTACGATAGGTTCATCCCAGCAGAGGGGTCAGCCATCAGACT
This sequence comes from Nicotiana undulata, assembly GCA_005239495.1. Taxonomy (NCBI): domain Eukaryota; kingdom Viridiplantae; phylum Streptophyta; class Magnoliopsida; order Solanales; family Solanaceae; genus Nicotiana; species Nicotiana undulata. The sequence goes on along the minus strand of ML270843.1, from coordinate 11,532 downwards.
CCCATCTTGACTAGATGATATGGCCTCAAATGTCGTGATTAAAGGTATTGTTTCAGTTTCTAACCGAGATGCCTCAGTCTTATTTGATCCCGGTTCCACATATTCCTATGTTTTGTCATATTTTGCTCATTTTCTGGATGCCCCGTGAGTCCTTAGTTACATCTGCTCATGGGTCGACTCCGGTGGGTGAGACTGTTATTGTAGACCGTGTGTATCGGTCATGTGTGGTGTCTATTGGGGGTCTGGAGACCCGAGTGGATCTGTTATTTCTCAGCATGGTTGACTTTGATGTGACTTTGGGCATGGATTGGCTTTCTCCATGTCATGATGTCCTAGATTGTCACGCTAAGACCGTGACCTTAGCGATACCGGGATTTCCGAGGGTTGAGTGGAGAGGTTCCATTTATTATGTGCCTAGTAGGGTGATTTCATACTAGGCGCAGCGTATGGTGGAGAAAGGTGTCTATCTTATTTGGCTTTTGTGAGGGGTGTCAGTGCTGCGACTCCCACTATTGATTCTATTCATATGGTCCGTGACTTTTGATACGCTCAAATTACACCTCAAAATAGTGTAAGCGGTCGATGTCATATATAATAACTCAACAAGGTTGGGGTCGAATCCCACAGAGAATAATATGGAGGCGATTAGGAATGTAAGAGAATTATCACTTATCGCGCAGTGTCAAACACTTAGATTTTTAGTGTGAAAATATTTATAACTAAATGCAAAAATATAAACTAACCTAGAAAGTAAGTAAAATGATCAATGGATACAAGAATGAATGCTTCGGCAATTACACTCGAGTAACAATCCAATGTATTTTACGATTTTACAAATATGAGCGAGTTTATGTTAATTAGCCACAGATAATAATTCTTAATTAGCTTTTTCCAAATACTAACAATACTTCCTAATTGAGTTATTCCTAACCCAAGTAAGAGATTAAGCACACCCGAATATGGCTACAAGTAGTCCAATCACATTCCTAGGTAGAATCTATAAAATGAGGGTCAAAGCCTCAAGTTCTTGTTAATTAATCTTTCCCTACCCCAAATTATCTTTTCCAAAATTTATTCTGAGTTAATGGACGAGTCCTAGGGTTAGCTTATCCCTTTGGAAACATTAAAGAACAAGAATAATTAAAGGAACAATAACTCACTTCATAAAAGAATAAAAAACATTCAATACATAAGCACAACAAGGTATTTAATCCACACTTTAAATATGAATATTTCCGTAAACAAGATTCAAGTGTTGGAAATAAATACTACACACTTAAATATTCAATACAAAGCAAGAAAGTGAAGAAACTAACATAAATGGATAAGAAAACCTTAACCGCAAGATAGAAATCTTCAAAACCCAAGTGTGTGTGCAAACCCTAGCTTCCACAAATGTTATTCCTTGTCTTCAAGACACAAAATATGTTCTAAGCTAAGCCAAAGATATGCAAAGATCTGCCAAGTCCTGTATAAGAATGGTTTGGGGATAAAAACGTGAAAAGACAAAACTGCCCAGAACTGCCCAGGAAATATACTATACGTCCGCGACAGAACCTTCGCGATCGTGAAGGTATGTTATCTTTACCCTCCGCGTTCACGATTGACACAGTGCATTCGCGATGTTATAGTTCTTGAACCTTCGCGTTCACGGTGTGTTCCACGCGTTTGTGAAGGTTTAACTCATTCGCAGATCACAAATGTTCTTCGCGTTCACGTTGGGTCCATTGCGTTCGCGATGGTTTAGCTTCTGAAGCTCTGTTTTTGCACTTGACCTTCGCGTTCGCGAAGGGTAATTCACTGGGCAGACTTCTACTGCCCATTTTAGCTCCTCTTTTGACTTGTTTGCACTTAATTCCTTCACCATCACCTCTAACTCACTTTATACCTGAAATACGCCAATAAACCTCAATAGATGTCTTAATTTCTCAACAAAATTATACAAAAGATTAAGTATTAAGAAGATATAAGTTGGTAGAATACCAACTTATCAACTTTTCGGATGTGTTCCTTGCAGACCTGTCGGGCATGCCGCCTGACAGGGATATTGATTTTGGCATTGATTTGGTGCCAGGTACTCAGCCTATTTCTATTCCACCGTATCGTATGGCACCTGCGGAGTTGAAGGAATTGAAAGAGAAGCTTCAGGAACTCCTAGATAAGGAATTTGTTCGGCCTAGTGTGTCACCTTGGGGTGCACAGGTGTTATTTGTAAAGAAGAAGGATGGTTCCATGAGAATTTTTATTGACTACAGGCAGTTGAACAAGGTTACAGTCAAGAATAATTATCCTCTACCTCATATCGATGATTTGTTTGACCAGCTTCAGGGAGCCAGGGTGTTCTCTAAGATTGATTTGAGATCCGGGTATCATCCGCTGAAGAATCGGGATTCAGATATTCCCAGGACGGCTTTCAAGACTCATTATGGCCATTATGAGTTCTTGGTGATATATTTAGGGCTGACCAATTCCCAAGCAGTGTTCATGCATTTGATGAACAGGTTGAGTTGATAGAGGTATTCAGTTCATATCACAGTTTTGGAGGGACGTGCAACGGGAGTTGGGTACTTAGGTCGAGTTGAGCACATCTTTTCACCCTCAGACGAACAGGCAGTCCGAGCACACTATTCAAATATTGGAGGAGATGTTTTGCGCTTGTGTCATTGATTTTGGTGGTTCATGGGACCAGTTTCTGCCACTCGCGGAGTTTGCATATAATAATAGTTATAAATCGAATATTCAGACAGCTCCGTATGAGGCTTTATACGGTAGGAGGTGTAGATCTTCGGTCGATTAATTTGAGCCAGGTGAGGCTAGACTTTTGGGTACAAATTTGGTGCAGGATGCTATAGATAAGGTGAAGTTGATTCAGGAGCGGCTTTGCACGGCGCAGTCTAGGTAGAAGAGCTACGCGTACAGAAAGGTCTGTGATGTATCTTTCATGGTTGGGGAGAAGGTTCTGCTGAAGGTGTCACCCATGAAGGGTGTTATGCAGTTTGGGAAGAGGCAAGTTGAGCCCCTGGTTCATTGGACCTTTTGAGGTGATTCATAGGGTAGGGGAGGTGCCTTATAGACTTGCTTTTCCACCCATCGTGTCGAGTGTGCATCTAGTATTTCATGTTTCCATGCTTTGGAAGTATGTTGGTGACCCATCCCATGTTTTGGACTTCAGCACGGTTCAGTTAGAGGGTGATATGACTTATGATGTGGAGCCAGTGGCTATTTTGGATCGGCAGGTCCAAAGGTTGAAATCACACCTATTTGAGGCTCCAGGACTCGTTCGAGGACAAACATTTGTTTAAGAGTGGGAGAATGTAACGACCCAATCGGTCGTTCCGAGAGTTTTAGCCTTGTTCCCCCATTTCTTCATTATTATATGTGGTTCAGTTGTATTATGTTGCGTCGTGTCGATTGGATCGGGTTCGGAGTGATTTTGGAGAGGAATGAGACACTTAGTCTCTGAAGTTAGTTATTTATTTGGAAATGACAACCAGAAGTTGACTTGTGGGTAAACGATCTCAGAATATGGTTTTTATGGCTCGGATAGCTTCATTAGGTGATTTTTGACTTAGGAGCGGGTTCGGAATGTTATTCGGAGGTCCGTGGTAGAATTAGGCTTGAATTGGCGAAATTGGATATTTGGTTATTTTCGGTCGGCAGTGGAAAATTAGATATCGGGATCGGAATGGAATTTCGGAAGCTGGAATAGGATCGTAGTGTCATTTGTGATGTGTGTGCAAAATTTCAGGTAATTCAGGCGTGGTTTGGTTGGTTTTGGCATTGTTGGCGAATTTGGAAGTTTAGAAGTTCTTAGGCTTGAATCTGAGGGTAATTTGGGGTTTTGATGTTGTTTTGAGTGTTCCGAAGGTTCGACTAAGTTCGTATGATGGTATGTGACGTGTTGGTATTATTAGTTGAGGTCTCGAGGGCCTTGGGTGTGTTTTGGGTGGTTAACGGATATGGTTTTGGAGTTGAGAAGTTGCAGATTTTCTGGTTTTTGGGCTTCTGGTATTTTTCCGCACCTGCGGATGGGGAGGCGCAGGTGCAAGGGTTGCATGAGCGAAGGGAGGATCACAGATGCGGATTTGGGAAGCCCAGGGTTGGAGCGCAGGTGCGACAGTTTCACCGCACCTGTAAGCCCACAGGTGCGAGGCCTGGGGCGCAGTTGCGGAAGCTGGTGAGTTAAGTGATGTTTGCAGGTGCGGCGCCTTGCCTGCAGGTGCGGCGCCTTGCCTGCAGGTGCGGCGCCTTGCCTGCAGGCGCAGGAAATAGGCCGCAGGTCCAGAGATGCCTGGGCAGAAGGTATAAATTAAACTATTCGCCAAACTTTGGCCCATTTCCACCATTTTTTAAGACGGGATTGAAGCTTTTAAGGGATTTTGAAGAGGGATTCAAGGGAAAAACATGTTGAGGTAATGTTTTTGAACCTAAAACTCGATTCTATGGTGATTTTCAGTAGATTAAGCATGAAATTTGTGGAAATTAGGGGTGGAAATTGGGGAATTAGGGCTTGGAACTTGAGAGTTAAATTCGGGTGATTGAGGGGTCAAACGATGTTAGATTTTGGTAAATTTGGTATGTATGGACTCGTGAGAGGATAAGGATTTTAGTTTTGTAATTTTTATCAGATTTCGAGACGTAGGACCGGGGGTCGGGTTTGGTCAATTTCGGAAATTTTGATTTAATTTGATAATTTTCGCATGGGCTTTGTTCATTTAGCATGTATTAATGATATGATAATGATTTTGGATAGATTCGGGGTGATTTGAGGCTGAGTCGAGCGGCAAGGGCATCGCAGAGTAGATTTTCATTCGGTTTGAGGTAATAACGCTTCCAAACTTGGTTCTGAGGGTTCGAAACCCCGAACTATGTGTTATATGATTAGAACTCAGGTAACGCACATGCCAAGTGACGGGCGTGCGGGCGTACACCGTGAGCATTGTGACCTGGTTCATCCCATGGCATCGTTTAGTGATTCCTTCTTGTTGATATATGTGCTTCTGTCAATGTGATTAATGAAAACATGCTAGAAATCATGCTAGATATTATGTTAAGGCTTCACGTTGATACTATTGAGACCCGAGTGGTCGCTTATTGTTGTCATCTCATGTGGTTCCTTGATATTATATACTCAGTCATGTTATTGCATATCATATCATGTCTCAGACTCAGTAATTGTTATTATGCACATTATATCATTGATTAGGGCTAGTTTATGCATTGTGAGCCCCTGTGAACGAGACTGGAGAGTGATGACTGAGTGAGGCCGAGAGCTTGATTTCGAGTGACAGTTATGGGATCGAGCTGCACGTCGCAGCATGTTACATTGATTTATGCCTAGATCTGGCTTATGATAGCGCTTGGGCTGTAGGATCCCCTCCGGAGTCTGTAACACACCCCCAATGAGCGCAGTGATGTTATTGAGGGATGGTTCTTCCCTGGACATGGATCTTGTCTGAGTGTTTGTATCTGGAGATGGATCTTCTTCGTGGGGTAGGATTAGCTTTCCTCAGTACTGAGTGATTACTATCATATGTGTATATATTCTAGGATGGACCTTCCCTGGGCCATGAGATCCATATGCAGTACTGAGTGGACAAGTATGTGAGAGTGGGAGCACATCCTGCGTTTCATACAGTTGATGCGTTGGTATGTAAAATACATTGAGTTATATATGTTAAACTGTTCGAATTTGTACTTATTTTATCACTTGAACTGTTAGTTAATTGAAAGCATGCCTAAATTTCTGTAACTTGATTTTGTTATAAATGTTGAGGTTTAGTTCGTCACTACCTCTCAGCCTACATTTTTGGCTCGTTACTTACTGAGTTGGTGTACTCGGGTTACCCCCTGCACCTTGTGTGCAGATCCAGGTACTTCAGGTCCCGGTAGCGGTTGCTGATTATTTGGTGCAGAGTTTTAGTTGGAGATTTCGAGGTAGTTGCCCGGGGAGCCTTGCCTCTCCTTCCTTATCTTCCCTTGGGAATACCTTTTGTTATTTTAGACAATGTTTGTCTTTCTATATTTCAGCATTATAGTTCTATCGGCTCATGACTTAGTGACACCCGGCGTCGGGACTTTATTTCAGTGTTTTGGATGAATTTAACTTTTAATTAGAAAATTTTGTGAGGAGAATATTGTTATTATTAAATGGATTTTCATGAAAAATTGAAATATTTGCAATTGTGTGGCTTGCCTAGTTCCACGATAGGCTCCATCACAACCGGGGTAGTTTTGGGGTCGTGACATCCTCTCCCAGTTCTTACAAACGATTTGTACTTACTCCTCTTCTGATGATAACGCCGAAGAGCATAATCCGATATTTGAAGTGATTATGAAAGAGCCATACGTCAATCGCAACTATCTGGTAAATTAGTTTTTTATATAAATAATTAAACCATTAACCTCTGGCAATGTGGCCTTTTTATGGGGGGGGGGGGGGGGGGGGGGGGGGGGGGGGGGGAGTTGGGCTAAATGAGTTTCTTACTACTAATAGTTTTTTCTTCTGTATCCAGCATATTACAAAATGAATCTACGAGCATCTTCTTGAAAAAACTAACATCGCGCTTCTTCAATATGGTGGCAGAGAGTGGTTTGCGGGATTGTCCATTGGTGAACGAAGAAGGCTCAAAGATGGCGAGAAAAATTTTGTGGTGGAGAATGATATCAAGCAAGGTTGTGTCGTTAAATTTGAGTTAGTTGAAATTGTGTCATTGTTTGTTGTCTTCAAAGTGGAAGTGAAAGGACAATGAATTGCTGAAGATCTGGTTGAAATTAATTAGTTTTTAGGTTATGTTTGTGTTGTTTTTTCTTTTTTTTTAGCTTTAACTAGTAAGTTCATCCAGTTATGGTATGTATAGTTTTATTTCCTACTGAACTATGAATGTGTTTTTGTTGATTTACCCTTGTATTATCTTTTATTTTCATGTTGCTTTAGTTATGGTTGTTGTGCTTTTTTCTGTTGAATTATTGATGTTATGAAATTTCAATCTTCATATTGATCTTCTTTACTATATTTTTTTTAATTATCATTCAAAAACCGAAATGGAGTGATCATGTATTGGAAGATTAAATGCTTCATAGGGAAGTTAAATGGGTTGATTTTGTATTCAAAGAGGAACAGCTCACACTGATTTTACATTGGAGTATTGAAACTTTGGTGTCCGAAACCCTTAAATACAGTGCAACTAATACCAATACAACTTGAAACGAGCAAGAAATTAAATACAATACATCTAGAATGCATACACAATGATTGGGAAGAAGAACAACAACAGTTAATGCGTCCTCTTCTACTGGGAAAAATAAGGGTCGCAGTTAATGCAATACGTGTATCAATACCTAGGGTAGGGTTAAAGATAGGGTTACAAATTAGTTGCAGTTGAATGTTGGTTAGATTTGCGGGAAAAATGGTTTAATGTAAGGGTTGAAGGTAGGGATACCAAGATAGGGGTTGAAGGTAGGGTTTTAAGTTGCAAACTGAATTTTTTTCGTTTTAGTAATGTCAAGATGTGGGTATTTTAGTTCTTAGTTTGTACTGATTTTAATATTGTCAAGTTTTTCACTTAGTTTTAATATTGTTAGTCTAGTCCTCTAAATTCAAATCAAGTAAAAATAAAATAAAGTATTTAACAATGACAATTATAATACCACGTGTTTAAAGTCATTACAAAATAAAGTCAATAAATTCAAAACAAATCTATCTCAAATCAGATTAAATAAGTTTCAAACTTAAATCATCTCAAACTAAATGGTCAAGTCTTCTACTTCCCAGTCTGCTTCATCATTTAGTTCAGGCAAGCTACTCTGTGGTGGTATTTTTGCATCATCTTGGTGAAATTATAGTAAATAAGACTAATAAAAAATGTATTTACCTAAATAAAAAATTAATCAATTTGTTATACTTTACCTCAATTCCTTCCGCTAGCCAAGGAGTTCGACTAATTCTACCACCACCTCTACGACAACCTCTACCACGGCCTCTGCCACCATCTCTACCACCACTTCTACCCCTCATATTACCTCTAATTTCACTTCAAACACCATTTGTTAACTTCTAAAGTATGAATAAATTATCCCTATATATCTATTCAACCTTGGACGTCCACGAGAAGCTACATATCTAGGATCCCTTATATTTCTTCCCTCACCCTCACCATCATGTGTATCTTCCAGTTCCCAATTTGGAACTATCTATCATCATCCCAATTCAAATTGTCATGCTCCAATTTGTTCAAATCATACTTAATATATTGCCTCATCACTTTAGTGTCCAATGCAATATCACAAACCCGTTCAAAATGCTTTAATAGTTCCTTGTACATCATGTATTCAGAAGTCATACGTGGGTAACCTGCTAGAAAGAAACGTTTCAAGTATATGAGACAACATCTCCTCTCCACCTTTTCAATATATACCTCTCATTAACTTTTTTAACCCTCTTATGAGACAACATCTCCTCTTGTTCTGAACCACTTGCAGCTGCAACTTAGATATTCGTTAATATGTATATTTAATCGTTAATACAAATGGATCTCTAGTGTTAAAACTCATGCGCGAATAATCTGTTATAATGCATTTCTCTACTCCTGGGTTTGCTTGATGATCTTCAGGGGTGCTGATTTCACAATGGTACAGTTTCCTTAACTGTACTTGAAAAAATTCAAACACTTCACGAGTATAACATGCTTGAAGTTTTTCCTCCCATGCTAGTTTAGAAAAACATTTTGGTTCAAAGCACTTTGACCTATATTCAGCTTCCAATTCTCTCTCGGACTTAGTCTTATGGCTAACTCATATTGATGAACAAGTAGCTTCAAAGTGCTTTGGCAGGTTATAAATCCATCAAAGAAATCATGCATTCCTTCACTTCTTTGTGTGGACAACATCCCAGCCCAAAAGTGGTCATTTAGGTATAAAGGAACTCGTTTTTCCTTCTCCAAAATAAAGCTTATAAAACCAGCTTTCCATATGAGTTATATTTGCAATATAATTAGTCCATCTTCTCTCAAATTCAGTAACGTTAATGCTATCAAGGACCAAAGCCTTAAATTCTGCCTTTGCAATCCATCAAGAACTCTACTTAACTTCATTGGCAACTTTGCGAATATGTGCCACATACAATATCTATGTAGCATATTTGGCATCAATGCATTGATGGAAGCCTTAATACTATCACATTGGTTATTCATGATAGCTAATGGATGAACATTATTTAGAGCCACAAGCCATGTAGAGAGCACCATTTTGTAACTTCTTATATCCTTACTAGACATAAGAGTGCAACCCAAAAGTATGGACTTCCTATGTTGATTGACACCAAAATATAAAGCAAACGGCATATTGTATCGATTCACAAGGTATGTGGTATCAAGGCATATTACATCATGGAACTCCTCGTATGCAACCTTAGAGTGTGAATGAACCCATACGACATTACGAAGTCGACCAAAACTATCCAGATCTACGGAGTAGTAAACTTCTTTATCCTTTTGTTGCATATCACTGAAGAACTTGAGTAATGATTGTGTGCTCCCTTCTTGAAACTGAAGCTTTCTACTCTTCAAAATATAATTCTACAGTCCTTTGGTGTACAACTCAGATTTTCGGGGCCATCGGCAAGTACTTCAGTGACTCTTATATTTTTTTGAGGTTCATAAGCCAACAATATCTTTGGATACAAGAGCTCTCTTAAGAGACTTACTAAGTGATCTGTGTCAGGTCATCAATCGCGATAGTGCTGGTTCCAATTGATGATTATGTTTTTTAACCACCTTTGAACACACCATGCATCATTCTCCTCCAAAATTTCATTTATTCCAGCACGGCAGTTCCTCCTCTTGGTAACATGCTTACTCCTTGGTTTCCTAGACATATTACAATAATATTGCACATACCTAACAATATCATCACCTTTTTTGTTTAATGTTCTTTTGACAATGCAAAACTCTTATAATCTTGCATGTTCTTTATAAAATTACTTAACCGCATCTCAGTAATTTGACCAATTACTATATCTTCTTCATTGAACTCATTAGACATTCCCTATCCTCTCCATCCTCTCCCTTTTCCTATAAATAATGTATGTCATCATCATCATCAGCAGCAGTAGCATTGTCAACATGATCTTCTCCATCATTGATGTTGTCGTCTGAATCAATGTTGACCCGCTCATCTTCATTCATCAAACTGTCGTCCGAATCCAAGTATTCCTTAGTTGCTCCGACGTAATTTCTAGGTTGTTATTCGGGTTTAATGGCTCCAAACTAGTTTCTTGGTTAGCATTCATGTTTAGGTTAAGGGAAGGGTGGTGAATTATGTGTTTAATGAAAGCTCTCTTGTCATATATGTATGGTATAACAAGGTATACCGTATAAATTTTCAAAAAATAATATATGTATACATACGAAGGCTTTTGATCTTCCCATCCATATAAATTTTATCAAAAAATACGTATAGGTATACATACAAAGGCTTTTGATCTTCCCATGAGAGAAAGATGATTTTATGATATCAATATTTTGGGATAATCAATAGTTATTATCTAATTTGGGAGGAAAATATTTTGGAGGGAAATAATGGCTATTAAGCCAAATATGAAATCAAGGGTTTTAATGGTATTTCACCAGTGTGGTCATCATTGGACCATTGTGAGTGTGGCCGAATAGCAGCAGGACTTTTTCCCCATATATACGAGATTATAAACTTATATATCTAGTTTTGTCTAAGTTTTCCAATTTAATGAAAGTAACTAAAGTTATTTATAAAATATATACAATCCGGTCAAAAACGACAATATCTCTACAAGTTGTTTATAATTTAAATACAATTTTTTTGCATGGAATCCGATCAAAAACTACAATTTATATATAATTATGTTAGTTATATATATATTGTATGCCATTTCTACACCCGATATACAAAATATATATAATTTGCTGTTGTCTTCTTATTAGAGATTCAATCTGAAATTCCAACCAAAACCACCTCAAATCTTCACTAAATTTTCTCAAAATTGAAATATAAACTCCAAAGGATATTCTTAAACACTTGCAATAACACTCAATCCAAGCAAATAATAATTTTACCAACCTCGATTTTGGAATTCAATGATACAAAACTTTTAGGGTGTGTTTGGTATAAAGAAAAATATTTTCCATGGAAAATGTTTTCTTAGAAAACAAGTAGTAATCTTATTCATTTTCTGGTGTTTGGTATGCAAATCAAGGAAAATATTTTCTCAAGAGTATTCGTAAATAATTTTGATACAATAAACATGAGGCCATAAACTTTCGAACCAACAACCTTCCGAACCCACAAATTTCATAAACTTTTAAACCGCAAAACTTTCGAAACCGCGAAATTTCAAACCCGTAAACTTTATAATTTCTAGACATGTAAACTTCGAAACACATAAACCTCTGAACTCATATCTTTGAAACTTGTAAAATTTTGAACCTGTAAATCGAAAGATGAAAAAAGTAAAACTGAAAATATAAAAAAGAAAATTCTCGGGGGGGGGGGGGGGGGGGG
>MDKH01158586.1:0-33188 GCA_005239495.1 Nicotiana undulata | reverse complement strand
ATGGACGTGCAAATGCAACTCACTTGGTGTTGGATCTCGACCCTTTTTAACAGCCTATACAAAGTTATTCAATTAAGAAGATAGAGCAACAAAAGCAAATGCTCAAAACTGATATGCATACTGTTGAAACACCAAGAAAACCAACCCCTTTAAAACCAAGTTATGTGTTTCTATCTATCTCACAGGACTCCTTTTGTAAGAGAAACAGTATAAAGTACACAAGAAAGCATCTAATCTATTTTCCAAAATTCAGTATATGCAACAGCCAACTAATACGAAGCAAGCATGAAAGCTCGCTGCATGCACCAAGAAACAAGGTGTGCACGACTGAAACTAAGATATCGTGTTATAGCAGCTCCAACAAAGCATTACTATTTTCTTATGAGTAACAAAGCATAAGCATCTGATCTAAACCCGCAAACCAGTGGTCGGATTGCAGAGTTCTCTTTGCTACAAATTTAAGTAAAAACCCTTTACATTAACTGAAAAATGTATACAAGGCATGACAGCTTAATGATATCCACTATTTGTGCTCTTAGTTATACTTGCTGGTACACACAATTGTCATTTTCTAATCTTTACAAAGACACTTGACTGTTCCAAGAAACTAAGGATGCCTGAAATCACAAAAAAAAAAAAAAAAAAAAAAAAAAAAAAAAAAAAAAAAAAAAGGTTACCAGGAGATAGATATATGTTAGATTGAAGTATCTTCTTCATCAAAATGCTCAATCAGTTTTCAGCACTTTCAGTTTCAGTTCAGTTTAAGAGTTTTTTCTATTACACTTACAGTTTTTTTTTATTTCACAAGCAAATTTCAGCACTTCCAATTTTTTTATTTGAGTGAGCGCCACGTGCTCAACTTTAGTGATGGTCCACTTGAAAGTTGAACGACACAAACAATTAGAAGGTAAGGCCTGGTCTGAGTTTTTCCTGGCAGTCAACACATGTTGTGTACTTCAGTATATCAGATGCATATTATTCGATTCTTAATAAACTATTGCATGAATACACATCAGAAAATGAGGTTATCTCCTCTAGCATTTTAAAATAGATGCAATAACATCAGTTTCAAGTTGCAGATCAGGTGAATATGAAGGGATTGAAGTAGCATGGAATCAGGTGAAGCTTAATGACTTTATGCAAAGTCCAGAAGCTGAAACAGTATATACCACAGTAAGAATCTGATAACAATCTGCTGAAACAGTATATACCACAGTAAGAAAAGCTCAAAGTAAACAAAGAGGCTCTATTTTGCACAGAGAAAGAGGTGACAGTAAGAAAAGCTCAAAGTAAACAAAGAGGCTCAATTAGTGCAAATTTAAATGAGATTTTCAGATATTTTATATCCACTTACAAGTCTCTTGCGATGCTCCCCAACACTGATAGAGCCACCTGTGTGAGACCCGGTGGCAACCCGCTGCCACCACCACGATCTTTTGCATTTATTTCTGACTTTTCAACACACTTAGGATCTTTCCAAAGTCTCAACCAACTTTTCCACACATTAATTTGAATAGTGTCCGGTTGCACCTTGGTTGATTTTAGTTTGCTAACAAAATCTCAGTAGCTTTTTGCTGCCCTACGCTCCCATTGAATCTGCACTGCACTATCAATTGAAGAATCCCAGTAGAATGCCTTCTGAAATAATTTTATAAAGTAATAACATTAATAAGTTACATATAAAAGTTAATATACTTTCTAAATCCAATTGTGATGGATTATACTTTGAATTCTCCAAAATAATTTTTTTTATCTCATTTGAGACGCTTTTCCAATTGATTCAATTAGGATCAAGTTCATGCTTGAAAGACTTAGTTATATACTCAGAGCATTCAAATGAAGGCTTTATCCCGAACAAATTAGAAGACATTATTTAAAGGCATACCGTATATCAATAAAAATATACTAAAAGTAATAGTACAAGAATGGACTAACTCTGTAGGAGAAATAGTAAGAAGCATCTGCAGCCCGCGGGTACTGCTACACTCAGTTTCGCCTATTATGTTGCTTTGAGAAGATGTACCCTCGCCTATTGTGTTGCTCTGATTAGGGGTATTTGGAGATGGTTCCAAATTAATAGTTGGGATACTACCATGGCATGATGCTTGAATAGGTGGCGTACTACTAGAACCTAATGTTTGAACTTGATTGACAAGATCTGGTCCAACTGAGGAACACGTACCACCTTGTGAGGACTGATCGTGGAAATGGGAACAGTAGGCATATTTACACGAGTAGCAAAATTACCCCTAACTGAAGATTTACCTACACGGCCTGCGCTACCTCGACCTCTACCTCGAGGCATATCTACAAAATAAATAAATAAAAGAAGGATATGAAACACATCCAAATAGGCCAACAATCTAATCTATGTTTACATTGTGATCTTGTTTATAAGGTCAGTCAGACTGTGTTAAATATAAAATGTGCTCTCTTGGAAACATCGCATTGTTTTTTCAAAGTTGAAAATTCACATATTTGATCTTGTATGAAAGTATAGATATCTTTAATGGAGTTCATCAATTCCTTTGAGATAGTTGGTTGTGAAACTCTAGTAATTGTTGCTATGTGAGTTCTTTAAGCATTGTGTTTAAGAATGTAGGTCATGTTCTATGTATCACTCCAACATTAGATGATCTTATCTTTTATTGTCAGGGTTAGGATTTACAATTATCGCAAAGGAAAACCTTTGGCTATTTTGAAATATCATAACGCCACAGTATGCAATTCCCTTTTCTTTCGGTTGAGTGTTTTTCTCCATAAAACAATTGTCAAACTGACTTCATTCCATTTTTTGTCTCTCGCTCTCTTGGATTCCTGGATATATCCACATATTTTCTCCATGACACTTAGAACATGACCATATTTTAGCACTCGACAAAATAAATTCATCTGCAATTGTGAATGTCGCATTTGCAAATCACATACCCTCCCTAGGAACTAAGCCAAATTTTAGCACTCAACAAAATAGGAAATGAACTCTCTACTCACACTCTGAAATGCTACACAAATACAGCAATAGAAAAGTTGCACTACGGAGAGTAAAAACTACAATAGAGAAGAGAAAATGAACAAAAAAAAAGTACTAATAATAAACAATTACAACAAACAAGGCTGGAGAAAGATAAAAATTTACCCCAATTAATGAAATCGCTAAGAAACACTTACTGCATACAGTTACTCATGCATCAAGATTGATGGTGTTGCAGCAATTGGCAACAAGGACAACAACTTACTTAATTCTTGCTTGATATGTTTGACTTGTTTCACATTTGTTCTTTAGACATTTTTGTGTTTTTTTTTTCTAATTGAGTAGTCACATTTCTCTAGTCACTAATAGTTCAATCTGGATTTTCACTTCATCTATAGTCACTAATATCTCAATCTGGACACGTTTTATTCTGATACTTTGATGAAACTGTTTACTTTATATTTTTGTGAAGTTTCTCTTCGCAAGTATGCACATTTTATCATGTTATTAAGACCTCAATCTGGAAAACCTTGATTGTGTTTTTTGTTGTGAAACTCAATACTCAATATTAATGTGAGTTTTTTTCTTCTTATTAAGTCACTAAGATCTCAATCTGGAAACTTTTACTTGAGCAAAACTATACATAGATTATATATATAAAGACAGTTGATATGTAAACTATAAGAAGAAAAGTCATAAGGCAATTCAAATTATATATTTTTACCCTATACACCAACTCTGACTATCAACCCAACGATATAACTGCAATTTCACAAAATTGCAGAAAGAAAGTTATAAGGCAATTCAAATTATATATTTTTAAAATCAGTGAGTGTTAGTTAGGAGTTTGTCGTAGCTAATAAGAAAAAGGCTCAGATTTAAAATTAAAATTCCAATAAAATTGGGTCCTTTGTCCTGCCTTCCAATATAAGCCACTGTATCACACTGACAAATAAGCAAACCCCAAAAAATATTAAACCAAAATCACTCAAACTAAAGCAGCATTGACGGATTCAACACAAAATCCACAAAAATTACATCAAGATAACATCAAAATTTTGCCATAAGGAGTATATAAAAGAAAACCCATTTTTGAAGCAAAAAACAAACAAACCCCGGAAAATATTAAACCAAAATCACTCAAACAAAAGCAGCATTGACAGATTCAACAACAGAAAAAAACACAAAATATACATCAAGAAAACATCAAAATTTTGCCATAAGGAGTATAACTTAGGCGCTGACAACGGAGGAACCAAGGGGGAAAGCTACAGCCAATAATATAACCAAATTCACATTTACAATCACGTCAACCCTTTTCCAAAAATTAAATCAATTACTACATTTCTGGGCAATTGTAGTTTAAGTATTCCAATTCAATTGAAATAAGGAAAAGAATATTGTATAAATTGACATTGAAGATAAATAACAATATTTTTACCTAATAAGGACACGAAAAGGCAAGTAATGCAGAACAAAGTATTAAGGCAGTATCAATTTTTTTCTTAGGCTTAGAGAGGAAAAATAGATAATTTAAGGATCATTTATGAGCAAGCAGCTACGGAGAAAAAATAGAAGCGAATAGAAGACCAGCATTTACCGAAGCCCGAAACGATGAAAAAATAGATGCAGAAATAAATTAATGCCACATCGCTGAGCGAAAACTGAAATGAAGATGAAACAAAATACTTATCATTTATGTAAAAGAATGCCAACTAAATTTTAAAATCAAACTCAAATTTGACTTCAGAAAGGGATTATTCAACAATTAACACTGAGAGAGGAAGCAACAGAAAAGCTACAAAAAAGAAAAGGGGGAAAGACCCTTTCACCTGAAAATATTGCGGAGCAGCAACACTGGACTTCGAATTTCAGAGTTCGATAGCAAAAATCTTGCAGTTTCGAAAGTTTTCTTCTATTTTTCAGACATTAACCCTAGATTCACGACCAATTTTTTGTATTTGAAGTAGAAAACTCACATTGTTGAAGAGTATTGAAAGTGGGAGTATCTCTGATAGAGAGGAGAGAAATAGGCGTGTTACCCTTATTGTATGAGAGTGGGAGTCTGATACAGAGGAGTGGGCGTGTTGGCCTAAGTTTAATTTTAGGACAAACTTTTAGCGACGGAATTCGACGGATGGAATTTCTGTCGCTAATAATAACTAATGAAATTTTATTTTAATGGAACTAGTTTTTGGCAACGGAAATAGCGACGGTCTTAATTTCTGTCGCTATAATATCTAATAAAATTTAATTTTAAGGAAATTAGCCACAGAAAATTTTGTCGCAATCAATTGGGGAGAGTCTCGATAAGTAAAATGACTGTAGCGACGGATTTTTTGACGTTAAATCCGTCGCTAAGTTTTAATAATTTTTGTTTTCATCGCTAATTTTGTAGGTAAAATACCAATTTTAGCGACGAATATAATCTTTTGTTGCTATTCCGTTGCTATATTTTATACGAATTCTTTTTGTAGCTTATTTGGCGACAAACTACAAAATGCATCGCTAATCCGTCGTTATGTAGCTACGGAGTATCTCTTGCCGCTAAATTCCATCACTAAACACTGTTTTTTTGTAGTGGGAGTTGGCGCTCGGCTGAAGTTAATTGGGCTCGAAGTGCATCCTTTTCCGAGGTAAGACGCTCTATATGTTGTCTCCCACCTGGAGTTTTAGCCTCCTTCATCTTGGCCTTTTCTCGAAGCTGCAACACCAGCTCACACTTCTGATGGATCTGCAAAACCGAAGGATTTATTGCCAAATCTAAACTAAATTTAGCAAATTTTCAAGAAATTGCATTACTTGCTCGATGAGCTCGGTCTGATCTTGACGAGCTCCCATAAGTTTAGCTCGAAAGGTCGCAATCTCCTCCTCTTTTTCGAACGTAAAGGAGTTTGAGGTCATCCCTCTCCTCCACGAGTCTCTTGAGCTCGGCCTCACATCGGGTCAGCTCTGCCCGAGATCTGGAAGATGCCTCTCGGTGAAGCACCATGGCCTACATAAGAAAGGAGTCAGTCTTGAAAAGATGCGAACTAGACACAAGCGTGAGTAAGAGGGAAAGGGACTTACTTGTTTCAAGAAACACTGAGATTCGTCGAAAATGAACGACGCGCCTGGATCAGGAGCGTCCTCGATCCCGGCAAAACACTCTCGGAATATATCACCCCCTTAAAGGGCCAGCAACACAACATGCGTTCTCACAGCCCGAACATCTTAGAATTGCCCTTTTAAAAACGAAGGACCGGGCGGTGAATCATCTATATTTATTGTACCAAGCGAGTCGCTTGGGGAATTCTATTCTCTGCAAAGGGCATCCGAGCTGGACCCTTCGAGAGCATCCGTTGATCTTTCGCCATATCAAGGCACACTCTTACCGCCTGATGCCTGGGTGACTCCGCTCGGACCTCCCTCCAAGATTCTTCCAGTTCTAGATTTAACCAACTCATCCACCGCCGGCTCAGCAACCTCGGGAGCTTCAATACTTCCCCCCTCCGGAACTATCAACAAGCAGTCATCATCATCTCGTACCGCTTCATCCTCCTCCCAAAGTTTTTGACCAAATCAGCAAGTAAAGCGGCAGGGTTAGTCCTCAATTTTGGAGCCCACTCTTCCTGGGCTTCGGGGTACCAAGGGACGAGGCCCTTCGCCTCTTCTTCTCTTTGGGTGGCTGTGGAACCTCCTCTTCACCAAGCGAAGGTGGCCTCATGACTACATTTTATCCAAGGCCTGCATGAAAAAAGCTAAGTTCAAAAAAAAAATCTTACAGAAAGACATCAACACATGGACAGGGGGCTCGCCATGGTTCTTGGCTTGCCATCGACCCCTGGCCAAATCGCGCCAACAACACTCGTAATATGAAGATGAGACCAGTTGGCGAACCCAACCTTCGAGATCCGGAATAGCACCGGGAAACACAAAAAAAGGCAAGCACGAAATGGAACTTAGATCTGAAAGAAAAATCAATCAAACAATAAAACGAACATCATCGACGAAAATCGAACTTACGTTTCATATTACATTCCTCGAGGAATGGAATCTTCTCGACATGAATCAAATCGGAGGTCTTGATTCGGACGAATCGACCCATCCAGCCCCTATCCTTGTCCTTGTCTATGCTCGAGAATGATATTTTCATAGCTTGGCGCTGAAGCTTTATTAAACCACCTCGGTAAAGTCGAGGACTATACAACCTGATTAGATGGTCGAGGGTGATAGTCATCCCCTCAACTTTGCTTGAAAAGAATCTGGTCATGATCACGATGCGCCAAAATTAAGGGTAGATCTGTCCTATGGTCACTCGATATTGGCAGCAAAAATCAAGTATGACTAGGTCTATGGGACCCAATGTGAAAGGGTAAGTGTAAACACTCAAAAAACCTTTCACATGGGTAGTGATATCCTCCTCAGGGGAAGGAATCACTACCTCTTTTTTGGTCCAATTCCAGTCCTCTTTCACTTGCTCGAGATCGTCTTTAGATATCCAGAAAATATACCGGGACATGGGCTTACACCGATCGGGAACTGAAAGGGGCATGTCCCCTTTAAAATCATAAGTGAGTTCACAAGGCCCAAGAATTCACTCCTCAACGTGATATCAGCACCTTCAACCTCAGACAAATTGAGCACCAAAGATAAGCAGGCGACCAAATAGCAATCACCGTCCCCATCCTCAGGCGAATCGGATAAACATGTGATCGAAGATGAAGAAGAGCATTTTTTCACTCCTCGAACTTTCGTCGCCCCTGAAGAATCGGATGCAACCAAATCAACGGTCGAAGAGATGGAAAAGGTGATACTGATCGAGTAACTACCCGAACGAAAGGTATACCTTGGAACGGGGTTGACCCCCGAACTCAGGAAAAAAACTCATTCAATTTCTTATTGATAACATGGATTGCTTTGCATGTTCCCATTTAGAAATAGGAGGTAACCAAACTTCTTAAAATAGTATCCATTCGGGAAGTCAAATATCCCGAATGGTTCACTAATGTAGTCGTAGTCCCCAAAAAGAGGAACAAACTTCGAATGTGTGTAGATTATAATGTCTTGAACAAAGCATGTCCGAAAGACTCTTTTCCACTGCCTAACATCGATCGCATGATGGATGCCACGGCCGGCCACGAGATCCTTACCTTTCTCGGCGCCTATTCCGGGTACAATCAAATCCAGATGGACCCAGAAGACCAAGAAAAGACTCCCTTTATCACTAAGTACAGAACCTGTTGTTATAATGTAATGCCCTTGGGGCTAAAAAATGCAAGGGCTACATACCAACTCCTAGTTAAAAAATGTTCGAAGAATGGATATGTAAGTTAATGGAAGTTTACATTAACGATATGTTAGTTAAGTCCCTGCGCGCAAAGGACCATTTGACTCATTTGCAGGAAACATTCGAAATCTAGAGGAGGTACAAACCCCGAAAAATGTGATTTCGGGGTAACCAATGAATCAGTCTCCAAAGAATCGGTCTCCAATATGGGAGGGTGAAGATCAACCTCAAATTATTGGACGAGAGACGAGAAGTGGCGCTTGTTTGAATGGCCTCCCAAAAATAACGAATCGAGAGATACTATAACAAAAGAACCATTCTTCGACGCTTCAAAGTTGGGGGCTTGGTGTTAAGGAAAGTCACCATCAATACTTGAGACCCTAACAAAGGAAAACTCAATCCTAATTGGGAAGGACCCTATCAAATTCTCGACATAGTTGTAAAAGGGTCATACAAGCTCGGAAATATGGATGGTGAGCCATTATCAAATAATTGGAACATATCACTTCTCAAGCGATATTATTGCTAAGGTATGGATCTCTCTATTTTCATTTGCCTAAATATGAGAAACTAACTTATTGCAGGTACCCAGCCCAAGAAATTAAGACCTTGGGTTTTAAAGTACGTGTTGCACTCTTTTTTTCTTAGAACAATTTTCATCCCAACTGGGTTTTTCCAGCGATATTTTTAACGAGGCAATAATTATGTGCTACCTGGGGATAATTCAACAATATCCAAGTCTTCTTTACAATTTTTTACCTCGAAAATGGTGGTAACAATTATATTTGATTTGTTGTTATAAAAATATGTGATTTATACCAATACTAGTGAATAATCAAGAAATGTTAAGTGTAAGTGAGAAGAAATGATAGACCAAACAGTGTTGCCAAAGGAATAGGGAACTTGAGCTCGATAGCCTCGGAGGTCTATAGGTGAGTTAATAGCAATAAAGTATGAACAATAGATGAAGAGCAATAAAGCCTAAGAACAATTGTAGAGCACAGTAAACTAGAAAAGCAGAGTAGAATGTTTTATTGTAGTGAATTCTATTTTTTTTACAAATGATTGGGGTCCCCTTCATATAAGAGGGGATAACCGTAATTATAGTACATTTCTAATTATGACAAAGGATATTATTGGTACAATTGTATAACAACCTAGTATGGATTTGTACTATTTCGTACAAATCTTATCTCACAATTTATGCCTTGAACCACGTGTCCTTGAGAGATTCCCACTCTTTCTTGAGTGTAATCTAAATTATACCGTCTTTGAGGTAGGCCGTGCCAAGTCTCCTATTTTGCTCCTTCGAGGTGTGCGTCTTCGAGTCTGGCTCGACCCTATCTTCAAATGGGCCGAACTCGAGCTTGAGGCAATAAGGTACTTCAAAATCGGGCCTCCTAATTTCAACCGTACACAGATAGTCCGCGTGTTTCTTAGAATAAAATGATAAGAAAAAATTTGAATACTCGAACCTTCAATGCCCTTTATGACGACATCACTCCTATGACGTAATCGCTGAAGTGAATGAAGCGCCCTGTCAGTTCTCTTACCCAAAAGCCATAATTTCTCGTCAGTGCCGGCCGGCCGTCAATATCTATGAACAGTCGCCACTTTCCTATATATATACTTGCTTCCTTTTCTCATTAAGAACTTTACCACTTTGCAACACCTATTTTTCTCTATAAGCTACCCTTTCGCCACTAGTTCCTCCGCCATAGTAGCTCAAAACCTCGCCGTTTTATTCATCTCTTCCTTCTTTTTTCTAAAGAAACTATGGCCAAAACTTCCAAATCCGTACCTCAGAAGGAACTTCCACTTCTACTTCCCGTCCGGCCGGTGGTAAACTGCCAGCTCTTAATGAGATCATACCGAGTAGTATTTCCTTGAAGAAGGACTTTACAATAGAGAACCCTCCCGATGTGCCCGGCCGTCGAGAACACGCATCGAGGTACATAAGATCAATCGAGGAAAGACACCTCGAAGCTGTGAGGAGAGAGTGTAAATGGGGGGAGGATGTCATTCTGCAAATACGCTCTCGCGGAGAGGATATCACGACCTATGTAGAGGGGTTCCTGATCGTGTATACATACCCCTTTACACTGGGTCCCCACGACCCACTCGTGATCGAATTCTGCCAAAGGTATCAAGTTACCTTGGGCTAGATTCATCCGTCCTTCTGAAGGATCATATTAATGATGAGTTTCTTCATCGAAAAGGCCGGGATCGAGTTCACCCTCAGCCACCTCATCCGATTATATCGACCTAAACATTTTTGAGGTCTAATCAAACTCCAACGCCGATCCACCAAGTCCTTCTTCGCTAGTAACGACGAAGACAGGGATCGAGGTTGGATAAGCCGGTTCATCCGGGTGAGGACCATCAACTTTATTCCCAAGGAGTTCCTGTCGTTCCCCCAGAAATGGAACTTCGAACGTGAGTAAAATGCTTTGCTTTATTTCTTATTCATAATTTTTGCTAAATTTCGCATAACTCTTCATTTTCCTCTCCCACAACGGTCCTGTGGATGCCTAATGGGGTCCTCGACCTCGAGAACTTGGCTCGCAAACTGGTTGTTACTTTAACATACAATAAACACAAGTGGCGGGACTTGTCGAAGGGCAAGTGGGAAGCGAAACACCATGGTATGTGTTATAATAACTCTTTCCTTAAAAATACCTTTCTTCATGTGACCGACGCGTTCTCCAAGATGATGCCTCCCCCTCTAAGGGAGGAAGAGGGGTCCTCGGCTTTAAAGCCAAAGAAGGATAATAAGAGAAAAATATCCTCCAAGAGCAAGGACACTCAAAGCAAAGTAGAGCCTGCTTGGAGGCACAAGAAAAACGTTATCATCAACGAGGATTTTGACTTTGTCCACCGGTCCATGGACGCTAATGACGACGAGGTGGAGGGTTCTATGCTGGTGACTCGAACCAAAAGGTCTTCCGAGGCTATTAAGCCTGCTGAAACTGAGGCCCCTAGCCTCGAGGAGGAGTTCCTAAAGAGAAAAGAGATAAAGGTTCTACATCACCGGACTTGGTGACTGATTCTCAGTTCGGGAAATACTCCAAAGCGAGCGAGCTTCGTAGCTTCTCTGCCTGAACAGAGCGACTCGGATGATCTCTCCGAGGCCGTGACAGCATGTCATTCGCCGTCATTTCCATCCTTCTCCTCAGAAACTGAAGATGCCCGAGTTAGGCGGAGTCCTGAGTGAAAGCGACCCCTTCTAGAGGTTGCTTTGCCAGGGTCGATGAGGCTGAGCCAGCGGATGCGAGCTCAATCTTCGAGGAGGCTTAACGACTTTGCTCAATTGTAAGTTTTTAATTTCACTATAATTTTTCCAACGTCATACTTTCTTCTTTTGTCTAATCGATCTTTACTTTCTGTAGGCCTTCAACAAATTTAAAACTGAGCTGCATCACCGTGAGGCCAAATTGCGTAGATCCTCGAACGAGGAGAAATCCCTCAAGCTTCTTTGTGACAATAAGGAAAAGGAATTGAGGCATCTTCGATCGGATTTTACCAGATCTTGTGAATACGAGGATAAGCTAGAGAAGCTGGTAACCTTTGTTTTGAAAAAATATGGACTCCCTCTCCCATCTTCAGAGGCTAACACTTCAATGTCTCAGTTGCAGCAAAAGGTAGAGATGATGGAACGCCTTCGAGGTGAGGTCGACCAAGTCAACTCTGAGTGCAATGAATGGAAGGCACATATGGACATCCTTGCTGCGGCCAAAAAAGATTCATTGGCAAAATTTCCGCCCTTGAAATTAAACTTCGAAATGCTCAAGAGAACAACTTGGTTCAAGAGGGCATGATAACCGAGCTCGAGGCTGGTTTTGCGAAGGTCAAGGATGAAGTTATGGAATCCCGGGCTGAAGCCAGAGAAATACAAGCCAAGGCCGACAAAACGGCGGCCATCCATTTGAAGGATACTACCGATGCTCAGATGGAATTGAGGGGGTCTCCGACCAGGAGAAAAAAAACAATGATTATGTCCGATCCCGATCCCGAAGGGAAACCCTGGAAGAAGTCCATGCCAAGGGATTCGACCTCTCCGAGGAGATAGATAAAGCTAAGGCAGACGAGGCTGATGCTAAATTTTTCCTTTCCTCCGATGATGAAGACGATGCCGAAGGTAATGAAATGAAGGTGGTTGACGAAGGAGCTACTCCCGAGGGAGTGACAGGTCTGGGGGGGGGGGGGGTTCCCCCTAGAGTAGATAGGAGTTTTTCTATCTTCTTGTGAGAAATGTTTGTTCTGTAGAACTCATGTGTAATATCTTTTGTACATATATAAAGAAAAAGGAGTTTCCTTGATCATTCTTCTTCGACTTCAATTTTTCTTTGAAGTTTGTTCGATTTTTTATGCTATAGCCTTTGATTATTGATTCCAATTCGGGGTGAAGGGACTTTGAGTCCGAGCTAAGTAATGTCTCGAGCATGGCATGCTTTGGCCATTATGTTCTTTAAGTGTTGTCCCTTAGGTTTTAAAATATCGGCCCTTAGGTTCTTACATATTGGCCCTTAGGCTCTTTAGGTTGGCCCTTAGGCTCTTTAATATATGCCCTTAGGCTCTTACATATCGGCCCTTAGGCTCTTTAGGTTGGGCCAATTCGGCCTCTAAAATGGCTACAATTATTTCTCTTACTGGCTGAAGACTTGGTAAAAATTTTGTTATGACTTGGCATGTATTTATATTCGTTCGATTTTTCGACGGTTCAATTGATCGGATCCTTATTTGCAGGAGGATGTGCAATGAAAATTGAATACCTCTTGAGGTTCTTTCGAAGGCTGATATTTTTGTAGTTTTCACATTATTCAGAGCTGGTTTTATCAAAACCCCTTTGCTTTTGCCCAGGGTAGCCTGATTTAACCGGTTTTTTGAAGTATTTGAAGGCCTTTAGTTTTATGGAGGAAGTCGGACGTCTCCGAACCGTATTATTTTGGCCGTAGCCTTTTCATATGACTGTAGTCTTTTCTATGGTCGTATCCTTTAGTCCCCGAGTGAGGGGGCCTTGGCCTTAGGGGATGCCTCATTGAGGTCTTATGAGTTCGAGTATGCCTCATTGAGGTCTTATTAGTTCGAGTATTCCTCATTGAGGTATTATAAGTTCGAGTATGCCTCATTGAGGTCTTATATGTTTGAGTATACCTTATTGAGGTCTTATAAGTTTGAGTTTGCGATGACTCGACGTGTTGACTGTCGATGACAGACCTTGAGTATCCGGGTGCATTTGGCCCTTGAGCCGTTAAATGTGAAAATAGTAGATTTCTTTGAGGCACGAAGTGTTTTGATATAATAAGAATGCTTCTTTGAGTATGTGATACATGCGTGCATGTTTTTGCCATCGGGGGCTCGACTATCCTGCATGGACACGGTTCATTTGACCGCTTTGCCTATTAACACTTTCTCCTATCGAGGCCATCCCTGGCATGACTTTCTTTCTTCGAGAATGTAACCTCCGAGGGTGATGCCCCCCGGTATTCGAGGTTTATTGAAAAAGTAGCCTTGAATACTTGTTGAATTTTCCTTAAGTAGCATATAGATGCTGCCTCGTTAAAAACCTTGTCGGTTAAACCCATTTGGGATCAAACCCGATAAAAGGAAAAAAGAGTACAACACATGCTTTAAAACCCAAAGTCTTCGAGCTGAAGGGTGTCTCAATGTTCCCAATCGAACACCCGCAAGGAATTAGTTTTAAATTCAAATAGAAAAAGGGAGAAGGTCATACCTCTGCAATAATAGCGTTTGAGCAACGATATATTCCAATTGTTTGGTAGTTGCTCACCTTCCATTGTGCTAAGTTTGTAGTATCCTTTGCCTACGACTCTGAGGACACGGTACTGTCCCTCCCAATTTGGGCCTAGATTCCCTTTATTTGGGTCTCGAGTATAGAAGGTGACTTTCCTTAGAACTAAGTCCCCGAATCCGAAATAGCAAAGGTTCGTTCTTCTGTTGTAGTACCTTTTGATCCTTTGTTTTTTAGAGGCCATTCGAACTAATGAGGCTTCACGATTTTCATCTAGTAGCTCGAGGGAAGTGTTCGTGGCCTCCTTGTTCAAATCCTCAGTGATGCTCGGTTCTCCAACCTCGACTAGGATCAATGCCTCGGAGCCATATAGCAAATAAAATGGGGTCTCCCTCGTGCTTGACTTTGACGTCATTCGATTTGCCCATAGTACCTCGGGCAGTATTTCTCTCCATTTCCCTTACGCATCATCTAACCTCTTCTTTAAGTTTTGTATCATGTTTTTGTTTGTGGACTCGGCTTGACCATTTGCACTTGCATGATAAGGCGTTTATATGATCCTTTTGATTTTATGATGTTGAATCAAGTCACTGCATTATTTTGAAGATTGACAAATGTCAACCCAATTGAACCAGGTCCATCAGGGTAAACATAGTCAAACAGACCCATTGGCATGAGAAGCGTCCATGAACAGGAGATAAACATTATCTGTCAACTAAGAGGTTATCTCCTAAGCGAAAAGGTTGCAAATTGATAAGAATATGGAGCTCGATTTCAGGTAGGACGGAATCAAGATCAAGAAAGTTGAGATAAACACAAACTTTTCCGCCAAGGAAAAGTCGCATTAGAACTGAACTACAATATCTCAACTACTGATTCTACAAAATGTTGAAGCATTCATGCTGAAGAATTTACGCACAAACACAGAAATGAAACAAGAATTGAAAGCAAAATTCTCAAAGCAATTTTGCAAGCAGAATCCTTGTGCGACATAAAAGCTACTTGAACCAGCTAGAAGAACCAATTCCATCTGTTGTCTTTTGAGTCTAGTTGGTCGTAGTAGGTTATTACATATTGTATCTTTCAGCTTTATCTACAAGCAATTGTAATAGGTACACACTGTTCAAGTTAGAGTTAACTTGAAGTTTGACGCAATTAGCTAGAGGCTAGTTTGCCACAAAGGGATTAGAGTTAGTCCTTAGGTTTACAAAAGAGTTTATTTTTTAAATGCTGTTTGGCTCGTTGACATAGTGAAGAGTTTGGGAAATCCTACTGGGAAGTAGGTCGTGGTTTTTTCACCTTTTGAGCCAGGTGTTTTCCACGTAAAATTGTTGTGTTATTTAAATTCTGCAACTACTTTTGCATAAACTATAGAAGTTGGAACATCAAGAAGAACCAGGTTCTTCTATAGATACTGCACTCGAAAATTGGACACCACACAAATCACCCCCTTCTTGTGTTGTATTGACGTATAAAACATCAATTGGTATCAGAGCAGGTTATCCTTGAAAAGGCTAACACCTTGGAAAAGATCAAAATGAGTGCACCACCCGGAAACTGGGAGGGTCAATCAACTGGAAGGCCATAACCCTTTAATGGCCAGTATTACTCCCGGTGGAAGAACAGGATGAAGGATCACTTGATTGGAGAAGACTATGAACTCTAGGACATAGTCACTGATGGTCCTCTAGCCACCATAAAGAATACTGCTGAAGGAGTAGATGTACCAAAAACTAGAGCTGACTGCACTGCTGAGGATCTGAAGAAATGGGAGAAAAGTGCTAAGGGCAAAAAGTGGCTGGTTTGTGGACTAGGTCCAGACGAGTATAGTAGGATTCAAAGCTGCACTACTGCCAAAGAAATTTGGGATACCTTACAAGTAGCCCACGAAGGAACACCTTAAGTGAAAAGATCAAGAGGTACTCTACTATACTCTCAGTATGAAAACTTCACTATGAAAGAAGGAGAGACAGTCCAAGAGATGTACACAAGGCTCACAACTCTAACAAATGAACTTAAGTCTCTTGCTAGAGTCATTCTTGAAGAGGACATGGTAGAGAAGATCCTGACAAGGGTCTTACCAATTTCATAGGAAAGTAAAATCACTACTATCCAGGAATCCAAAAATATGGCAACCCTCAGATTGGACGAGCTAATTGGAAATCTTACTGCCTATGAACTTAGAAGGCAGACAATGAAAATGGATGCTCCAAAGAAGGAAAGGAGTCTAGAACTGAGAATCACTGAGGGAGCATATCTGGAGGAGGAAGAGATGGGCATGATTACCAAAGAATTCAGAAACTTTATCATAAGGAAGAAGGGCATCTCAAGAGGTGGAAACTACAACAAAGCAAAAGCTCTAGCAAGGCCAACCAACGAGGGATGGTACAAGTGTGGAAAGACTAACCACCATATCAAGAATTGTCCTCAGTGGGAAGTAGAATGGAAAAAGGAGGGATCTGAAAGAAGGAACAGGAAGAAGGAACTTGTCCAACCCAAGAAAACCACAAAAGAGGAAATGTCTACTTTAAAAATGGAAAGAAAGGTGAAATTATTGGGGTTGGTAAGGTAGGTAAGGATGACGCACGTTCCATTGAACATGTGTACTGGATAGATGGCTTGAAATATAGCCTGATCAGTGTGTCACAATTGTGTGACAGAGGTAACCTGGTTGCTTTCACTTCCAAAAAATGTTTTGTGATTAACCTGCTTACTGACAAGATTGTTTTGCTGGGAAAAAGAATGTATAACATCTATGTCATAGACTTGTCCACACCATCAGAAAATGAACTCACTTGCTTAAGTGTGTTGGACAGTGATCCCCTCCTTTGTCACACACGACTTGGTCACGCGAGTCTAAATCAGCTTAACAAATTAGTCTCTAAAGACTTAGTGGTAGGGCTTCCTAACATTAAGTTCAAGGAAGACAAAGTTTGTGAGGCATGTGCAAGGGGGAAGCAGGTAAGATCCTCATTTAAAAACAAGAAAATGGTCAGTACCACCAGGACGTTGGAACTAGTTCATATGGACCTATGTGGTCCTATGAGAACTCTGAGCAGAGGTGGTAAGAAATATGTAATGGTGCTAGTTTATGATTACTCAAGGTTCACTTGGACCTTATTTATGACATCTAAAGATGAAGCATTTGATATGTTCACTTCATTTGTTAGAAAAACTTAAAAACATTTAGGAAATCAACTAGCATCAATAAGATCTGATCATGGTGCTGAATTTGAGAATGCGAAGTTTGCTGAATACTTTGATGAACATGGTATAAATCACAACTTTTCTGCCCCTAGAACTCCACAGCAAAATGGAATTGTTAAAAGAAAGAACATAACTCTTGAAGATATGCCTAGAACCATGCTTCTTTCTAACAAACTACCCCACAGCTTCTGGGCAGAAGCAATAAACACTATATGCTACATAATAAATAGATGCATAACCAGACCACTGGTAGAGAAAACTCCTTATGAATTACTTAAAGGGAGAAAACCCAACATATCCCACCTTAGGGCTTTTGGATGCAAATGCTTTGTGCACAACAATGGCAAATATTCCCTAGGTAAATTCGATCCCATAAGTGATGAGGGAGTAATCTTGGTATATTCATCACATGACAAAGCCTATAAAGTATATAGCAAAAGAAATATGTGTGTAGAAGAGAGTGTGTATGTTGTCTTTGATGAAACTAACACTCTTTCTGAGAGACATGAACCAGAAGATGAGGTGCTTGGAATGGTCAGAAGCAGTGAACAAATTGAAGCAAATATGGAAGATGGAACAGGAGATGGACCAGGTCCAACTACCCCAAGCAACATGACAGGGGGAACTCAACAGCAAATCACTCTAGACCTTGGCCCTGATCCTGTTCCACAACAAGACACCATGGGATCATCTAGAAGTGAACAACTGGTTCTCAAACCACAATGATATCAAATCTCTCACCCTCTTGAGAACATCATAGCCGATTAATCATCCGGAATCAAAACAAGATCCTCTTTGAAAATTTTGTGTGCGTTTGATGCCTTTCTATCCTTGATCGAACCAAAGAACATTAGTGAAGCCTTACAAGACGCTGACTGGGTAAATGCCATGCAAGAAAAGCTGAATCAATTTGAAAGAAGTCAAGTATGGCACTTGGTACCCAGACCACTAGACAGATCAGTGATTGGCACAAAGTGGGTCTTCAGGACCAAACTCGATGAGGATGGAACTATTACAATAAACAAGGCCAGACTGGTTGTCCAAGGATATAGTCAAGATGAGGGAATTGACTATGATGAGACCTTTGCTCCTGTGGCAAGACTGGAGGCAATCAGACTTCTTATAGAATTTGCTGCACACATGGAATTCACTCCCCATCAGATGGATGTAAAGAATTCTTTCCTCAATGGCTATCCAAAGGAAGAAGTATTTGTCAAACAGCCTCCAGGTTTTGAAAGCACGGAGTCACCTGACCATGTATACAAACTTGACAAGGCTTTGTACAGACTCAAACAAGCACAAGAGCATGGTATGAGCGGCTATCAAAATTCCTGCTAGAACATGGATACAAACGAGGTAAAATTGAAAGTACCTTGTTCTTAAAGGAAAAAGGTAAGGATCTTATGGTTGTGCAAATATATGTGGATGATATCATATTTGGGGTAAACTCTGAAAAAATTAGTAAGGAATTTGCTAAACTTATGGGGAGAGAGTTGGAGATGAGTATGATGGGTGAGCTAAACTTCTTTTTAGGCTTGCGAATCAAGAAATACTCAAATGGAACAATGATCCATTAACAAAAATATGTGAAAGAATTGCTCAAAAGATTTAAAATGGAAGACTCAAAAGAAATTGACACCCTCACAGCCACAACTACAAAATTAGATATGGATGAACCTGGTTCATCCATTGATCAAAAGCTATACAGAGGGATGATTGGGTCCTTATTATATCTCACTGTCAGCAGACCTGATATTGTGTTCAGTGTAGGACTGTGTGCTAGATTTCAGGTAAATCCGAAGGAGTCCCATCTAACTGCAGTGAAGCGAATCCTGAGATATCTGAAGGGCACTACTAATTTATGTCTTTGGTATCCTAAAGGTAGTAATTTTGACCTTATAGGATATGCTGATGCAGATTATGCAGGTTTACTGGTTGACAGGAAAAGTACCTCAGACATGGCTCACTTTTTGGGCTCTTGCCTTGTGTCTTGGGCCCCCAAGAAACAAAATTCAGTAGCCTTGTCTACTGCTGAGGCTGAATATGTGCCTCCAGCCTCATGTTGTGCTCAGTTGCTATGGATTAAGAAAAAAAAAAGATTTTTGTATAGAGGTTGGATGCATTCCTATTTTATGTGACAATACTAGTGCAATTAGCATGACGAAGAACCCGGTTCATCATAGGAGAACCAAGCACATAGATGTCAGACACCATTTCCTAAGAGATAACTATGAAAAATGAATGATCTCAATCGAATTCTGTGCTACTGACAAACAAATTGCAGATATCTTCACTAAGGCACTAAGTAGGGAGCATTTTGAGAGAAACATACTAGAATTAGGGATGATTAAGATCACCTAATTGAAAAACAAAATGATTTTATTTTGGCTAGAAACACTAAAAATAGGTAACTAACCAGACTAATCATTGGTCAGTATCATGACTTTACTGCCATACTCTCTTGCCACGTATTAATATGATTCCCTAGTTGCTAATGATGTTTTCCTATCTTTGTAAATTGAGGCAAATTAAAGACTATAACACGATGAACCTGGTTCATCTGACTGACAAGGTACGTGCTCATCACCATACACTTATTGAATTAGTTATAGTCACACATGAGCAGGACTCTATCTATATTTGGTTCATTTCAAATTTTTAGTACTTATCCCAAAATGAACCCGTTTCAAAGCGTCCCATCGAACCTTAATTAACCAAGATTTAGGGAGTCATAACCGTCTATTCACTGACAATCCTGCAGCGATTAGACTCCTACTTGACTAAGAATTACGGTCATTGTACAATTAATAACCACATCTTTAAAAGACCATCATTACCTCCCCTCTTCAAAAGCATAACCGTCAAACAAAGTTCATCATTCCTCTCATACCAAAGTAATCAACATTCTTCTCTCCCCAAATCTTCATAAAAATGTCTTCTACACCACCCCCTACTCCATCTTCATCAACCACCCCCGACTACGGGGTCGGTCTTGAAGACACTGGCTCTAACTCTCCATCTGTATACAGCTCACACTCTCCCACTAGGTCATCAACCCCTCAAAACCCTCCAGTTCCTAAACCTATAGCTGAACCCACTCCTTCACCCCAATTAGTCCCAGCCGTTACACCTAGCCCCACTCCAGCCCCCAGAAAACATAGAGTAAAAATGTTGGCCAGGAAAATAGTTGCATCTGGTTCTCTTGACAGAAAATTAAATGAGAAACTTTAAGCCAGCAAAGACCAAGACTCTGAATATTCTAGTGAGTCATTCAACTC
Organism: Nicotiana undulata; assembly: GCA_005239495.1. Taxonomy (NCBI): domain Eukaryota; kingdom Viridiplantae; phylum Streptophyta; class Magnoliopsida; order Solanales; family Solanaceae; genus Nicotiana; species Nicotiana undulata. Next base: position 12,711 of record MDKH01158586.1, on the reverse strand, counting down.
TTCAAATGAGGATGAAGCACCAGGTTCATATGATACTGAAAAGGGAAGTCTTGAAGTTGGGTCTGCAACGGCTGAAAACAGGTTTATCTTGATTAGGTCGATAGTGGATGTAGAGGTACCAGATATGCAAAGAAAAATTGGGAAAAATATAAACATTGAGAGAGAGGGAGAAGGGAGTTCAGAAAGGGGATTTGGGAAGGAAGGTGCCACTCTGGCTAATTGTGTCCCCGCTCCTGTGATTGTTGATGAAGTAGTCAAAGCTTTAGGGGGAAGCAATTCTGGGGAAGCAACAACAAGTCTGGAAAGTCTACAACAAGCAGTAGTTGAACATGGTTCATCTATTAAGGAAACATTGGCTGAGTTGATGAAAATGTTGGGGGAGTCCTACAATCCCAAAAAGAAGAGAACTCCAAAATCCAAGAAAGCTACTACCCCTGTTCCAACCAAGAAGAGGAAAGATTCATCTTCTACTGATGCACCTGCCCCAAAGAGTCGTGCTACTAGAAGCACTATTAGGAGAGGAGAAGAAGAATTGGAAAAAGCTTTGAGAGAGAGAAAGAAGAATAAGTCTACCAAGGGAAAGGTAAAAGTTGGAGAGCCCGTTGAGGCAGTTCATGTTGATGACGATGAGATGGACCTGGTCCATCAGGAGGAGTAACCAACACAAGTTGAGGTTGAGACACCAAAACCCAAGAAAGCTAAGGCTTCTTCCAAGAAGTCAGCATCTGTGTCTGCCACACCCTCAACAGTTGCAAAGAGGACCAGGTCTGAGTCAAAGAAAGTAAAGATTGTTGATGATGAGGAATGGAGTGGAGAAGAAGTGGAAGTGTCTGGTGAGGAGACTGACAAACTCACAATGTTTGGAAAGAGTGCTATCTTGAAGGGGAAGCTGTTTAGAGACCTTGAGGAATCAGGGATGATTTTCCTGATGGATACCTTGGATGTGCAAGGGTGGAAGGACATGGTTCTTCACTTTGAAGGAAGGCTGGCTAGGAATGAGTTGGTTGAATTTATGGCCAACACAGTTGTCAAAGATGGCAGGGTATCCTCCAAGGTTCAAGGAGTTGAGATTTCGTTTGATGCAAAGGAGTTGGGGGAAATACTGCATATCCCTTGTGAGGGTTATGATGATTACACAAGGCAAAGGTGGCATAATCTATATGGTTTGCTCTCAGCTTTTCAAATCACCAAGTTTTTCTGTGAGAATGAGCAAGAACTTGAGCCCAGGGCAGTATTTAAGAGTGAGATGAGGCCTCAACACAAACTGTTCTTTGAGTTTGTGATCAAATTTCTGCTGCCTAGGCAAGAGCGAAGGCACATTGCCAGCTACATGGATCTCACACTTATGGAATGCTTGTACAGGGGTAAACAGATCAATTGGCCTGCCTTCATCATCCAGCTCTTGGAAAGGGTTTTGAATGGAGCCAAGGCACACACTATACCTTATGCGTTTATCCTGACTGCTTTGCTTGCTCACTTCAAGGTTCCAGTGAAGAAGGCTGGAATGGCAACTTCTAAGGACTATTTAGGAAAGAACACACTGCTGACCTATGACTACATTGTGAATAATCCTGAGGATGAGCCTGGTTCATCCAGGAAACTTCCATTTAATAGCAAGGTCAGGACGCTTGTGCAGGAAGGTGAGATAAAGGATGCAGAGATCCTTCATTTGAAATCTCGCCTTACAGAGGTTGAAGCTGAGCGGGATGCTCTCAAAGCTGAATTAGACAAAGAAAAGGAGAAGAATGAGGGTTTTCTTCATCAAATGCTCTCCCTTCTTCAAGCCAAGACCACAACCTCTGCCCCTTCCCAGCCTTAGGAGTCTAGTGCCTCCAAACACCCCCTCTAAGACCCAGTTTTGGATTGTCTTATCTTGTTCTGTTTTATTTTCTGTTTTGCTCATGGTTGCGACTGTCCTTATTTCTTTTTTGTGTATGGTGCTTGATCAGTTATCCAATCAATGAATTTTGCTTTTTGGTTATTGATTCTTTCCAGTTTCTTATATAACTTACATTTGTGGGTTTCTTTTGATGATTACTCCATGTTTTGCACCTGCAGTTGACTCAATGGCCATGAGTAATTGTTAATAATTCTATTAAGTTTATCATTTTGCAACTTTTCAATGATGCCAAAAGGGGGAAGATATGTGCTTTTCACATTTTCAAAGATTTTTGTGATATTTATAACCTAATGAACCTGGTATCTCTATGATGAATGCTTAAATCTATAAAAAGTATCTATGTTGGATTGAAGTATGTAAAGGGTTAAGCACAGACTTTGTCATCATCAAAAAGGGGGAATTTGTTGAATCAAGTCACTTCATGGTTTTGAATATTGACAAATGCCAACCCAGTTGAACCAGGTCCATCAGGGCAAACATAGTCAAACAGACCCATTGGCACGAGAAGCGTCCATGCACAGAAGATAAACATTATCTGTGAACTAAGAGAGCTACTGATGCTCAAGAGAGCAACTTGGTTCAGGCGGGCATGATAATCGAGCTCGAGGCTGGTTTTGCGAAGGTCAAGGCCGAAGTTATGGAAGCCCAGGCTGAAGCCAGAGAAATACAAGCCAAGGCCGACAAGACGGTGGCCATCTATTTGAAGGATACAATTGATGCTCGGATGGAATTGAGGGGGGCCTTCGACCAGGAGAAAAGAAGCAATGATTATGTCCGATCCCGATCCCGGAGGGAAACCCTGGAAGAAGTCCATGCCAATGGATTCGACCTCATCGAAGAGATAGAGAAAGCTAAGGCAGACGAGGCTGATGCTAAATTTGTCCTTTCCTCCGATGATGAAGATGATGTGGAAAGTGATGAAGAGAAGGAGGTTGACGAAGGAGCTACTCCCGAAAGAGTGACAGGTCTGGGGGAGGGGGGCTGCCCCCTAGAGTAGATAGGATTTTTTCTATCTTCTTGTAAGAAATTTTTGTTCTGTAGAACTCCTGTGTAATATCTTTTGTACATATATAAATAAAAAGGAGTTTCCTTGATCATTCTTCTTCGTCTTCAATTTTCTTTGAAGTTTGTTTGATTTTGTATGCTATAGCATTTGATTATTGATTCCAACGGGGTGAAGGGACTTTGCGTCCGAGCTAAGTAAGGTCTCGAGCACGACATGCTTTGGCCTTTATGTTCATTAAGTGTTGTCCCTTAGGTTTTAAAATATCGGCCATTAGGCTCTTTAGGTTGGCCCTTAGGCTCTTACATATCGGCCCTTAGGCTCTTTAGGTTGGCCCTTAGGCTCTTTAATATAGGCCCTTAGGATCTTACACATCGGCCCTTAGGCTCTTTAGGTTGGGACAATTCGGCCTCTAAAATGGCTACAATTATTTCTCTTACTGGCTAAAGACTTGGTAAAAATTTTGTTATGACTTTTCATGTATTTATATTCGTTCGATATTTCAACGGTTCAATTGATCGGATCCTTGTTTGCAAGAGGATGTGCAAAGACAATTGAATACCTCTTGAGGTTTTTTCGAAGGCTGATATTTTCGAAGCATTCACACTATTCGGAGCTGGTTTTATCAAAACCCCTTTGCTTTTGCCAAGGGTAGCTTGATTTAACCGGTTTTTTCGAAGTATTTGAAGGCCTTTAATTTTATGGCGGAAGTCGGACGTCTCCGAGCCGCATTATTTTGGCCGTAGCCTTTTCATATGATTGTAGTCTTTTCTATGGATGTATCCTTTAGTCCCTGAGTGAGGTGGCCTTGGCCTTAGGGGATGCCTCATTGAGGTCTTATGAGTTCGAGTATGCCTCATTGAGGTCTTATAAGTTCGAGTATTCCTCATTGAGGTCTTATAAGTTCGAGTATGACTTATTGAGGTCTTATGTGTTTGAGTATGCCTTATTGAGGTCTTATAAGTTAGAGTTTTCGATGACTCGACGTGTTGACTGTCGATGATAGACCCTGAGTATCCGAGTGCATTTGTCCCTTGAGCCGTTAAATGTGAAAATAGTAGACTTCTTTGAGGCACGAAGTGTTTGATATAATAAGAATGCTTCTTTGTGTATGTGATACATGAGTGCATGTTTTTGCCATCGGGGGCTCGACTATCCTGCATGGACACGGTTCATTTGACCGTTTGGCCCATTAAAACATTCTCCTATCAAGGCCATCCCTGGCATGACTTGCTTTCTTCGAGAATGTAAAATCTGAGGGTGATGCCCCCCGGTATTCGAGGTTGATTGAAAAAGTAACCTTGAATACTTGTTGAATTTTCCTTAGGTAGCATATAGATGTTGCCTCGTTAAAAACCTTTTCGGTAAAACCCATTTGGGATAAAACCCGATAAAAGGGAAAAAGAGTGCAACACATGCTTTAAAACCCAAAGTCTTCGAGCTGAAGGGTGTCTCAATATTCCCAATCGAACACCTGCAAGGAATTAGTTTTAAATGCAAATAGAAAAAGGGAGAAGGTCATACCTCTGCAATAATAGCGTTTAAGCAACGATATATTCCAATTGTTTGGTAGTTGTTCTCCTTCCATTGTACTAAGTTTGTAGGATCCTTTTCCTACGACTCCGAGGGCACGATACGGTCCCTCCCAATTTGGGCCTATCTTCCCTTCATTTGGGTCTCGAGTATTGAGGGTGACTTTCCTTAGAACTAAGTCCCCGATTCCGAAATAGCAAAGGTTTGTTCTTCTGTTGTAGTACCTTTTGATCCTTTGATTTTGAGCGGCCATTCGAACTAATGCGGCTTCACGATTTTCATCAAGTAGCTCGAGGGAAGTGTTCGTGGCCTTGTTGTTCGAATCCTCAGTTGTATGCTGAAATCTGACGCTTGGTTCTCCAACCTCAACTAGGATCAACGCCTCGGACCCATATACCAAAGAAAATGGGGTCTCCCCGGTGCTTGACTTTGACGTCATTCTATTTGCCCATAGTACCTCGGGCAGTATTTCTCTCCATTTCCCTTTCGCATCATCTAACCTCTTCTTTAAGTTTTGTATCATGTTTTTGTTTGTGGACTCGGCTTGACCATTTGCACTTGGGTGATAAGGCGTTTATATGATCCTTTTGATTTTATGATGTTGAATCAAGTCACTGCATGGTTTTGAAGATTGACAAATGCCAACCTAGTTGAACCAGGTCCATCAGGGCACACATAGTCAAACAGACCCATTGGCACGAGAAGCGTCCATGCACAGGAGATAAACATTATCTGCGAACTAAGAGGTTCTCTCCTAAGCGAAAAGGTTGCAAATTGATAAGAAGATGGAGTTCGATTTAAGGTAGGACAAAATCAAGATCGAGAAAGTTGAGATAAACACAAACTCTTCAACCAAGGAAGAGTCGCATTAGAACTGAACTACAATATCTCAACTACTGATTTTATAAAAAGTTAAAGCATTCTTGCTGAAGAATTTACGCACAAACACAGAAGTGAAACAAGAATTGAAAGCAAAATTATCAAAGCAATTTTGCAAGAAGAATCCTTGTGCGACATAAAAGCTACTTGAACCAGCTAGAAGAACCAGTTCCATCTGTTGTCTTTTGAGTCTAGTTGGTCGTAGTAGGTGATTACATATTGTATATTTCAGCTTTATCTAGAAGAAATTGTAATAGGTACACATTGTTCAAGTTAGAGTTAACTTGAAGTTTGTCGCAATTAGCTAGATGCTAGTTTTCCGCAAAGGGATTAGAGTTAGTCCTTAGGTTTACAAAAGAGTTTATTTTGTAAATGTTGTTTGGCTCATTGACATAGTGAAGAGTTTGGGAAAATCCTACTCGGAAGTAGGTCGTGGTTTTTTCTTCTTTTGAGCCAGGTGTTTTCCACGTAAAATTGTTGTGTTCTTTAAATTCTGCAATTACTTTTCCCTAAATTGTAGAAGTTGGAACACCAAGAAGAACCAGGTTCTTCTATAGAGAATGCACTCAAAAATTGGACACCACACAAATCATCCCCCTCTTGTGTGGTTTTGACGTATAAAACATCAATTGGTATCAGAGCAGGTTATCCTTGAAAAGCCTAACACCTTTGAAAAGATCAAAATGAGTGCACCACATGTAAACTGGGAGGGTCAATCAACTGCAAGGCCACCACTCTTTAATGGCCAGTATTACTCCTGGTGGAAGAACATGATGAAAGATCAATTGATTGGAGAAGACTATGAACTGTGGGACATAGTCACTGATGGTCCTCTAGCCACCATGAAGAAGACTGTTGAAGGAGTAGATGTACCAAAAACTAGAGCTGACTGCACTGCTGAGGATCTGAAGAAATGGGAGAAAAATGCTAAGGCCAAAAAGTGGCTGGTTTGTGGACTAGGTCCAGACGAGTATAGTAGGATTCAAAGCTGCACCACTGCCAAAGAAATTTGGGATACCTTACAAGTAGCCCACGAAGGAACACCTCAAGTGAAAAGATCAAGAGGTACTCTACTATACTCTCAGTATGAAAACTTCACTATGAAAGAAGGAGAGACAATCCAAGAGATGTACACAAGGTTCACAACTCTGACAAATGAACTTAAGTCTCTTGGTAGAGTCATTCTTGAAGAGGACATGGTAGAGAAGATCCTGACAAGGGTCTTACCAATTTCATAGGAAAGTAAAATCACTGCTATCCAGGAATCCAAAAATATGGCAACCCTCAGATTGGACGAGCTAATTGGAAATCTTACTGCCTATAAACTTAGAAGGCAGACAATGAAAATGGATGTTCCAAAGAAGGAAAGGAGTCTAGAACTAAGAATCAACGAGGGACAGATCTGGAGGAGGACGAGATGGACATGATTACCAAATAATTCAGAAATATTCTCATAAGGAAGAAGGGCATCTTAGGAGGTTGAAACTACAACAAAGCAAAAGCTCCAGAAAGGCCAACCAACGAGGGATGCTACAAGTGTGGAACAACTGACCACCATATCAAGAACTGTCCTCAGTGGGAAGTGGAATGGAAAAAGGAGAGATCTGAAAGAAGGAACAGGAAGAAGGAACTTGTCCAACCTAAGAAAACCACAACAAAAGCTATGGTTACTGCTTGGGGGGAAAGCTCAGATGAAGAATCAGAAGATGGTGAAAATGAAGAACATGCGCTCATGGAAATAGGAGAATCTGATGAGGAATCATATGAACAACCAAAGGTAAGTATATCCCATCTCAAAAACAAAATAAAATTCCTATCTAAAGAAAAACTCTCTGAGTTGCTACTTGATTTCATGGATAATTTTGAAGAAACAACCAAAGAGAAAGAACAACTCTCTAAAGAGTGTGCAATGCTAAAAGCAAAATTCATGAACCTGGAAATCAGCGTAAGTGAATATGAAAAGAAAAACACTGTCCTAATGAACCAGGTTCATCCCCTTGAAACTAAGATTCTAGAGCTAAAATCTGAAAATTTAAAATTAAAGCTAAGAACTAGTAATAATATTGTTGATCATTCTCATATCATGTTAGAAGAAAATGTGGGAAAACTAAAGGATAAGATGTATACTAAGGATGAACAGATAAGAAAACATAAAGAACAACTAGGTAAAGTCAAACATGAATTAGATCGAACTTGCAAATGGAATAAATCCTCTGATGCCTTGACATGACTTCAAGAAAATCATAGTAGCAACCAGAGAGGACTTGGCTTTGGGAGTCAATTGACCAAGAGGGATCCCAAAAGCAAGTATCTCACTTTCCCTGGGAATAACATTTGCACCCACGGTGGTAAGACTGGTCATTACAAAATTGAGTGTACTGCAAAAGAGCAGGCCAGTCGAAGAAATGAGAGCTTTGTTAAAAGAAAAAACTGGTTACTAAATTGGGCCAGAAAAAGCTTAATTCATCCTTTCTCTCATAGAAAAGGACCCAAAATAGTTTGGGTTCTTAAGACTAACCCCTGATTTCTTTTTGTAGGTTCAAGTGAGAGGAAGCATCCAAATTTGGTACTTGGATAGTGGTTGCTCAAAACATATGACAGGGAACAAGGAACAATTCCTTTCACTTGAAAACCTCAAGAGAGGAAATGTCTACTTTGGAAATGGAAAGAAAGGTGAAATTATTGGGGTTGGTAAGGATGACACACGTTCCATTGAACATGTGCACTTGATATATGGCTTGAAATATAGCCTGATCAGTGTGTCACAATTGTGTGACAGAGGTAACCTGGTTGCTTTCACTTCCACAATATATTTTGTGATTACCATGCTTACTGACAAGATTGTTTTGCAGGAAAAAAGAATGAATAAGATCTATGTCATAGAATTGTCCACACTATCAGAAAATGAACTCACTTGCTTAAGTGTGTTGGACAATGATCCCCTCATTTGGCACAAACGACTTGGTCATGCGTGTCTAAATCAACTTAACAAATTAGTCTCTAAGGACTTAGTGGTAGGTCTTCCTAATATTAAGTTCAAGGAAGACAAATATTTTGAGGCATGTGCAAGAGGGAAACAGGTAAGATCCTCATTCAAAAGCAAGAAAATGGTCAGTACCACCAGGACGTTGGAACTGGTTCATATGGACCTATGTGGTCCTATGAGAACTCTGAACAGAGGTGGTAAGAAATATGTAATGGTGCTAGTTGATGATTACTCAAGGTTCACTTGGACCTTATTTATGACATCTAAAGATGAAGTATTTGATATATTCACTTCATTTGTTAGAAAAACTCAAAAACAGTTAGGAAATAAACGAGCATCAATAAGATCTGATCATGGTACTGAATTTGAGAATGCGAAGTTTGCTGAATTCTATGATGAACATGGTATAAATCACAACTTTTCTGCCCCTAGAACCCCACAAAAAAATGGGGTTGTTGAAAGAAAGAACTGAACTCTTGAAGATATGGCTAGAACCATGCTTCTTTCTAGCAAACTACCCCACAGCTTCTGGTAGAAGAAATAAACACTGCATGATACATAATAAATAGATGCATGACCAGACCACTGGTAGAGAAAACTCCTTATGAATTACTTAAAGGGAGAAAGCCCAACATATCCCACCTTAGGGATTTTGTATGCAAATGCTTTGTGCACAACAATGGCAAATATTTCCTAGGTAAATTCGATCCCAGAAGTGATGAGGGAGTATTCTTGGGATATTCATCACATAGCAAATCCTATAAAGTATATAACAAAAGAACTATGTGTGTATAAGAGAGTGTGATTGTTATCTTTGATGAAACTAACACTCTTTCTGAGAGATAGGAACCAGAAGATGAGGAGCTTGGACTGGTCAGAAGCAGTGAACAAATTGAAGCAAATATGGAAGATGGAACAGGTGATGGACTAGGTCCAACTACCCCAAGCAACATGACAGGGGGAACTCAACAGCAAATCACTCTAGACCTTGGCCCTGATCCTGTTCCACAACAACAATACACCATGGGATCATCTAGAAGTGAACAACTGGTGCTCAAACCACACAGATATCAAAGCTCTCACCCTCTTGAGAAAATAATAATAGATTTGCCATCCGGAATCAAAACAGGATCCTTTTTGAAAAATCTATGTGCGTTTGATGCCTTTCTATCCTTGATCGAACCAAAGAACATTGGTGAAGCTTTATAGGATGCTGACTGGGAAAATGCCATGCAAGAAGAGCTAAATCAATTTAAAAAAAGTCAAGTATGGCATTTGGTACACAGAACACTAGACAGATCAGTGATTGGAACCAAGTGGATCTTCAGGAACAAACTCGATGAGGATGGAATTGTTACAAGAAACAAGGCCAGACTGGTTGTCCAAGGATATAGTGAAGAAGAGGGAATTGACTATGATGAGACCTTTGCTCCTATGGCAAGACTGGAGGCAATCAGACTTCTTATAGCATTTGTTGCACACATGGAATTCACTCTCCATCAGATGGATGTAAAGAGTGCTTTCCTCAATGGCTATCTAAAGGAAGAAGTATTTTTCAAACAGCCTCTAGGTTTTGAAACCAAGGAGTCACCTGACCATGTATACAAACTTCACAAGGCTTTGTACGGACTCAAACAAGCACCAAGAGCATGGTATGAGCGGCTATCAAAATTCTTGCTAGAACATAGATACAAACAAGGTAAAATTGACAGTACCTTGTTCTTAAAGGAAAAAGGTAAGGATCTTCTAGTTGTGCAAATATATGTGGATGATATCATATTTGGGGAAAACTCTAAAAATTTTAGTAAGGAATTTGCTAAACTTATGGGGAGTGAGTTGGAGATGAGTATGATGGGTGAGCTAAACTTCTTTTTAGGCTTGCAAATCAAGCAAAACGCAAATGGACAATGATCCATCAACAAAAATATGTGAAAGAATTGCTCAAAAGATTTAAAATGGAAGACTCAAAAGAAATAGACACCCCCATAGCCAAAGCTACAAAATTAGATGTGGATGAACCTGATTCATCCGTTGATCAAAAGCTATACATAATGATGATTGGGTCCTTATTATATCTCACTCCCAGCAGACCTGATATTGTGTTCAGTGTAGGAATGTGTGCTAGATTTCAGGCAAATCCAAAGGAGTCCTATCTAACTGCAGTGAAGAGAATCCTAAGATATTTGAAGGGCACTACTGAATTATGTCTTTGGTATCCTAAAGGTAGTAATTTCGACCTTGTAGGATATGTTGATGTAGATTATGCAGGTTTCCTGGTTGACAGGAAAAGTACCTCAGACATGGCTCACTTTTTGGGCTCTTGCCTTGTGTCTTGGTCCACCAAGAAACAAAATTCAATAGCCTTGTCTACTGCTGAGGCTGAATGTCACGCCCCAAAAACGAGGGACGAGACCGGCGCCTACCGGGTGAACCCAGTCAAGCGGACCTGGATTGCCTTTCCTGCCCAACGTATTACCCCGCGTTCATAACATACATTATTTCGTGTGAGTTAGCCGATTTTAGTTTCAAAGTACATTTTACAACATATCTCCATTTGTTTCCTCTTTTAGCATTTCCACGATTGATATCCAAACATACGTAATACATTCCTAACTTTCCAACATGATCCACGGTTTCGAGTACGTACTGTTACTACCCAAAAATACATATATACACCCACATCATGTCTACAGAGCCTCTACGAATACTAGGGATTTTACATAACTTGCCGGTAACAAGGGCCCGGCTATACCTCAAAATTTAGTGTCTTGTACAAACGAACTACAACAAACACTACACTTGAACCCGGGAGGAAGTGGGGCTCACCACAAATGCTGAAGAGATTAAGAGGAGGTACCACTAACAGCGGGCCGAGATACCTGCTATGGAACCACCTACATCCATATAAAAGATGTAGCGCCCCTGGCAAAAGGGACGTTAGTACTGTGGAATAGTACTTGTATGTATGAACAAACTTATCCCAAGTAAAATCAAACAATACACAGATAAAAGACAGTAATAGAACCAACAAGCATTGCCCAGAAATAGAAACAACCAAAATCAAGAGTTTCACAGATTCCCCTTTTCTTTTTCAACACCACCATATTCAAGAGTTTCATCGATTTTCATTTCAACAGTGATAATGATAACATTCCACGTCAACATTTTAAATTCACAAATTCAATCACAGAGAATTTCATTATAAGAACACAATTTCAATACAACCCACCATACATATGAGTTCAAGTCACAACAAAGAGATACCGAAATAATCACAATTAAAGTTCAACAAGTTCTTATTTCAACACCATCACACTCCACCCTTATTCCTTATCAACATTCCACCCTTATTCTACCTGTTGCAGCGCGAAACCCGATCCCACCTAACAATCATATTTATTTATTATGTTTCGGCGCGCAACCCAATCCCACCAGACAATCACAACTCAGCCTTATTACGTCCTGTTGCGGTGTGCAACCCCATCCCACCGTACAATCATATTCCACCCTTATTTCTCCTGTTGCGGCGCGCAACCCGATCCCACCGTACAATCATATTCCATGGCAACAATAACAGTTCATAATTCAATCACAAATCTTTATCATCAAGAATATGAATTCATTACAACCAATAACCATGTGAAATCAAGGTACAAGGATCATTACAAATCAGTAATTCATATATGGTGTTGCCACAATCATTTGACTCAATAAAATCAATCCATGTTCGCTTTCATCGTTTGCTACACAGTCTTTAGCACTTTGATACGTCCAACAATGTATTTACTAGCAACATCAACCAATCAATTCAATCACAAATATTTTCATCATCAAGAATGTAAATTCATAACAACCGAACAGCCACATGAAAGCAAAGGCACAATAATCTCTACCAAACAGTGAGTCATGTACGGTACTCCATAACCATTTAGATTAGTCAATTCCATTCACTTTTCTTTCTCATCATTCACTACACAACCCTCAACACTTGGATACATTCAAAAATTGAGTTCATTACCATTTTCACTCATTTAGTACCACTTTCCTTCACATTGATAAGTTCAAGCATATAACGAGCATCAACATATAGTTTCATCAGATAAATCCACATTTCCTTTCCATTATTTACTACACAACATTTAGCACTTAGATACATTCAACAATTGGATTCATTATCATTTCTTTCGTTTGGTAGTACATCCTTTCATACCGAGGTATTCAACAATTAACGAGCTTTGCACATGATAGAGTAAGCACAAGGAATCACCATTTTCACAATCTCATATAGCACGGCGGTATGGCAATCAATAGGACAATCAAAGAATAGAATCTTACGTCTCAACACACTAGAACAATCAATTCACAATTTCTCAGACAAAGTACACATACCGTATGCTCGGACACCAACAA